>CABEEJ010007983.1:8513-26685 GCA_901482245.1 Timema douglasi | reverse complement strand
TAAACTGTAGGTCCTCCATTTAATCTCACAATCACCCTACCATTACACATCAGCGTAAGTGCGTATAACCCAAACGGGTAGTAAGACGCGGTGGTGATAATAATAATAATATTATTATTGTAGATTTGCAAACTGATATAAATTATGTTTTGCGTGGCTCTATTGAAATTGGAATATATATTAATAATTCAAAAACCAAATCCATATCTTTAACCAGGGAAACTAACCCTATATTTTTACTGATAAATTGGTCAGTGATATATTAATGATCCAGGTGTTCTTCTGGGCAGCAAACTCTACTTCCACTACCATATTGACCATTCTCACTCATAGAAATTACTTGGACTTGTTAAATTTATTAACTCATCATTTAAGAAAGGTTTCTTTTATCACTGCGTGTTACTAGCTGGTTTGAGTTATACGGTTATATAATAATTACGCATTTGCGTGGAGGGTTAGTGTAAAAACCATTTTGGAAAAACCACCCTTAGTACATCCTACAGACACACTATCTCCCCGTCATCTGCAGTCTAGTCTATTGCGAGAGTAGCGCGTTAGACCGTGCGGCCACCAAAACGAGTTTTAAGAAAGTTGACTGTATTTTAGGTATTTATTATGCCTAGAATAGGTTTAAGTTTGAAAATGTTAGTGTTGCTTGGAACTCCATTACCATAAGGTGGGAGTGTAGGGGAGGCGAGAAAAGATCAGTGGTTTTTTGCAGTTTTTATAGCAATTTTTTTTGACAAAATAAATAAAATATAATTCAAGTAGAAATATAAAGGTTCCCCCCCCCCCCATAGTAATATCAACAGTTGTTGAATTTCTGTCAAGGATGTCCTGGAATTTTTCTAATCTAATGACAGATATTCAACAACTGTTGATATCACCATGTGGAAAAAATTAAACCCTCATGTTTCTACTGGAGAAATATTTTATTTGTTACGGTAAAAAGAAAGTAGGCTATAAAATATGCAAAATCACCGGCATTTCCTCGCGTCCCTTGCACCTCAGCTTTACTGAACGACTCTTAGATTGGAAAACGTTCGACGTAAAATTTGTTGCTGCTCTCTTTGATAAATTCTTTCTTAATCTAGTTTATTTAGATGATATAATTCGAAACCATTTAGGGGACCTGGCGGTCTAGGGGTAAGGTGTTAGACTTCTGTGCTGGGGGTCTGGGGGTTCAATCCTCTGTCCCGGCACAGATTTATCTGATTACCAAACTCTTACTTCACCTCTGACAAGACATCTTGTGAATGTGAGGAGTGCCATGCCCTTCTTTCCCCCCCTCCTCTACAACCCTGTATTGTACAGTGTGCTCATAAAACACTGCTTTATTTCCCATTTATTTATGGACTGGACTGTACAATACTCTCCACGCCCATTACGACCGAAGCACATGTTTAATGGAGAGCGCTTTACACTTGTAGAGAGCCCTTAGCGGGCGTTAGACAGCTTCTCAAAATTCAAAGTTAAACTGACGCCAGGTTTAAAGCAGTTTTTTTTATCGGTCTGACGTACGCTAGGTCCTCAGTGATTAAGGTAAACTTTTCACTTGAGAATAGATCTACTGCCCGACACATTGGCTCAGAGGGTACCGTGACGGGCAACTGAGTTAAGGGTTCACGGTTCGATTCCCGGAGTTGCATTGAAATACATCACCTTTCGGAGTGATGAATTAACGGCTGGGGGCTGGGTGTTGTGTCTGCTATAGATTTAAGTGAGTCTATAAGTCGTGTGCTGATAGCCTAGTGTCAGTCGGTTCAGAAAGTTAACGTTAAATTAAAATAAACTAGACCTACAGTAGCCCCATGGCTTCTTTGGTGCCGACTGACAGCTTTGAAAAGTTACCAGACCAAATTACGTATCCCTAAGCTGAACCAGATGATCTGCAAAAACATGTGTTTAGCAGCTGTCACTTATGACAGTCAAAATCTAGGTATATACCTAAATGTTGACTGTCAGAAGTCAGCTGTGAACGGTCAGTCAGCACCAAAGAAGCCACGGGGCTACTGTACTAGGAATTGAACGAACTATCTAGTAACTAAAGCTATACTATGAGTTCCCTTCCTCTTGGCTATGTGGATAGAAAACACGAGTCTAGTGGACCAAGATTTGTCGCCGGGGCGGGCTGATGGAGATATTTACTATTTCAAGGGTATAAGTTAAATCGAGGTAAAGTCACATTACTCATATTTTCCAGTACAACAGCTCATATAGATCAAACCTAATAATAACCCCAGGGAAAAACTATTTTTATTAAATAATATAAATATGATAAATAGCTCATTTAAAAATAAACTAAAGTATATTGGAAAGGTATCTTGATTGTCTAACATGATTATTATTATTATTATTATTATTATCGCGTCTTACTACCCGTTCGGGTTATACGCACTTACGCTAATGTGTAATGGTACGGTGATTGTGATATGAAATGGAGGACCTACAGNGGTGATTGTGATATGAAATGGAGGACCTACAGTTTAACGTGGAATCCGAACCACGGTGGAGGCCTGGCATTCCCCACATTCACAAGATGTCTTGTCAGAGGTGAAGGAAGGGTTTGGTAATCAGATAAATTTATGCCGGGACCGGGGATTGAATCCCGGCCGCCAGCATAGAAGTCTGACACCTTACCCCTAGACCACCAGGTCACCGATTGTCTAACAAATGGCAGCATTACATCAAGTTGAGTTAAAATTAGACCCTCCACCTTTTTCCCCTGTATCTTCATTTGAATGTGAGCTAAGTCTGCTATTAAATCAGTAAGTAGCTAGAATATATTTCCGGGAGTGTTTAGTTGGTAAGGGTGTCTAGGGGAACCTGGTTCGATTCTAGGTCAGACTCTTGAAGATATTTACTAATTGTATATCATGATTGTGGTAAGAAGCCCGTTTTGGAAGGCCTTATTTCGTACCAGAGTGCTATTGTGCAGTAGTATTTTGATAAGAAAAAATGCCTTTAATAACTGACTTCCTTCTACAGTTGTTGGGAGGTCTTTTATCCTACCAAAATACCTCTATACAGTGGGATCCTGGTATGAGATAAGGCCTTCTAGAACGTGCTTCTTACCAAAATCAGGGTATACTTCAATTCAATCAGGGGTGACCTGGTGGTCTAGGGGTTAAGGTGTCAGACTTCTGTGCTGGCGGCCGGGGTTCAATCCCAGGTCCCGGCACAGATTTATCTGATTACTAAACCCTTCCTTCACGTCTGACAAGACATCTTGTGAATGTGGGGAATGCCAGGCTTCCACCGTGGTTCGGATTCCACGTTACACTGTAGGTCCTCCATTTCATCTCACAATCACCCTACCATGCGTATAACCCGAACGGGTAATAAGACGCGGTGCTAGTAATAATAATAATAATAATAATAATTCAATCAGTAAATAGATATCTAGACACTAAGATTTGGGTGTTTATTAAGCTATTAGAAGTTCTGACCGAGGCTAAGCTAGTTTGTAAGTCATGTTCTGTTAAATTTTACATGTATAGTAAGACAAGGAACGGAGAAAAAAAAATCAATTCTGTTTGGTTGACTTTCTTCTTCTGAAAATATTTCCCCCCGCATTTTAAAAAAAATTTNATTTCCCCCCCTCCGCTTTTAATAGGGTGGTTTGGGTTAAAAAAAAAAAACTTTGGGGGGGGGGGGAAATCCGTACCTCAGTATAGCCGACCTGGGTTCAAACCCGACCTCATCGTCACCCGGAAAAAAAAACCAAGACTAGATTAACTTAATATTTATCCGCTTCGGTGGCCGCGTGGTCCGACGCGCTACTCTCTTGTTGGACTAGACTGCCGAAGACAGTGATATCGGGGTTGAGTCCCAGTCGGGTGCACTGAGGGTGGTTTTCCACTCTCTTTCCCCGCAAATTCGGGTGCACTTCCTTGTAATAAGTACAGTACAGAGGCGTTTTAACCCAAACGGGTAGTAAAACACGGTGATGAACAAAATATTTTCCGTCACGATGGATATGTTCTAATCAGTGTGTTGTGTAGTGAAATAAAAAACGAGAACGACACAAGCGCTTTTCATTTAACGAGTTGTTTCGAATCATATCACAACAGTAAACGCAGCTGTCTGCTTGTATATTGCTTTGTATACATCAACGCACAATTTATGTAGGTAGATTGTTTTATGAAATTTGATTGGTTCTTCCCACGCAGATTTTATGGAGAAGAGCGTACAAAGCTGAGATAGTTTCTACGAGTGCAGAGCGACCAACGCCGATTTCTTGTGAATAGTTTAGAACTCGTCACGTGACCACGTTTCAGTTCTGCTCTTGTTTGATTTCTTGTGATTGGTTTAGAACCCGTCACGTGACCACGTTTCAGTTCTACTCTTGTGATTGGTTTAGAACCCGTCACGTGACCACGTTTCAGTTCTACTCTTGTTTGATTTCTTGTGATTGGTTTAGAACTCGTCACGTGACCACGTTTCAGTTCTGCTCTTGTTTGAGTTCTTGTGATTGGTTTAGAGCCCGTCACGTGACCACGTTTCAGTTCTACTCTTGTTTGAGTTCTGCTCTGGTTTTTCGACGATCGTGTGAATCCACAGTGACAGACAAATAGATCCTCGATTTAACGGGCGGTTAGTTCAAACCTCCACGCATTAACGAACGGGTAACGCCCTTCCGTCCTTGTATTTACAAATTGACCTATTTGACGTCACTTAATTAGATTAATTCAAGAGAATTGCACAGTTGCCAAAGTGACCTGTTTACACTACCCCCCCCTGTCCTCCCTCACTCTTTTATGTAATGTAGGGTTTTAATTGGGCTCTCAACCGCGTATCGGTGGGCACGCAGTCTAAACGTCAGGCTTTTTAGTCTAGTTTTTTTTAATGAAGGTGGATTTTCCTCGATAATTTTCCAATCTCTCTTCACGCAAATTTTGCTGCATTTCCTTAAGCAGGGTGTCTACCAAATTATGTCAACCATATTTCATGACTACAGTAGACTCTCGATTATCCGTGATAAAACTAGCCCAGATAAACCCAGCGATGAATAAGTACGCTCAAATAATATATAGTCTATATATATATTACAACCACGTCTTACTACCCATCCAGGTTAGATAGCCTTTTTGTTGTTATAAGCCGAAGTCACCATTTCCGTTCGATGACATGTTCGCAATTTCACTAGTTTTATTTTCTCTTGTTATGTACCGTAGTCGGTAGCGTGTGTGTGTCTACTGAGCTAAGTGACACTGGTTCGATCCCTGACACGGCCGAAATGTGGGTTTCCCGTTTCACAGTGATGAATTAACAACAGCCTGGGGGCTGGATGTTGTGTCTGGTATAGATTTAAGTTGGTTTATAAGTTATGTGCTCATATAATCAGTTGGTTTAGAATGTCCATGTTAAATACGTTGAATAAATGAAAAAGAAAAGTATTATGTACGTACAACCAAATGCAAAATAATGTTTTCATTTCATGTTAAATATTTCGTCGACACGTTTTATTTTACTGACCTGTACACCGCCAGACAATTATATCGGAGCGTGTAGGACGGGCCCTTGATTGAAATTTTATTAAATAATTAAAAATTACCACCCCGGTTAATCTGAAACCCAATTAATGCTACCCCGGATAATCCATAGTCTACTATATTTCAACATATATACATACATAATTACTCATAACCAAAAAGTAATGAAAAAAATTTAATCAACCCATCCCTTTAAATTGGGATTTTCATTAAAAATTTCATACTTTCTGATTTCTAAGATTTTATCATTTTCGAAATTTGTCCTCATTGGGAAGTAGTTGTAAATTTATTATATAGATGGGGTGAATCCTATAGTTTTCGAATCCTCGAATCTTTAAAAACGTACGATTATTTTAGTTTACGTGGAAAATATTTAACATTTAACTAAAAAAAACACCTGATCAAGTCTTGGTTCCACTGACAAATGATATTTTGTTTGTCATATCTATTACATCATAAATAACATAAAGAACACCTTTTTAATAAAGTAATTATATCAATACAATTTTGTTTTGTTTTTGTGATTTTATTCTATCAGCCACAGAAGTCATTATAATTATGGTCGGTGACCTGGCGGTCTAGGGGTAAGGTGTCAGACTTCTATGCTGGCGGCCGGGGTTCAATCCTCGGTCCCGGCAACGATTTATCTTATTACCAAACCCTTCCTTCCCCTCTGACAAGACATTTTGTGAATGTGGGGAATGCCAGGCCTCCACCGTGGTTCGGATTCCACGTTAAACTGTAGGTCCTTCATTTTATCTCACAATCACCCTACCATTACACATTAGCGTAAGTGCGTATAACCCGAACGGGTAGTAAGACGCGGTGCTAATAATAATAATTATAATTATGTAACCATTTGCTTAGAATTGTTATTTGAAATCTCAGCCATCATTATTTTATTCGCGATACTATTTTTAGATTATTACGAATCTAGAATCTCTTGATTAATGTGGGGTTTTAGGATTCGAGTGTCTCAAATATAAGATTTAAACTAAATTTTAATAATAAGTATATAAAAAACTACTCTTACCTGCACAATGAAATTAGTTTAGAAAAATTTATTGGAATTTTAATAACTTTTTATGACTGAGAGAAAGACTTGAGAAGATCAGGTGGACAGACAGGGTGACAAATGAACAAGTCCTAAGAAGATTGGGGGAGAAGATCAGGTGGACAGACAGGGTGACAAATGAACAAGTCCTAAGAAGATTGGGGGAGAAGATCAGGTGGACAGACACGGTGACAAATGAACAAGTCCTAAGAAGATTGGGGGAGAAGATCAGGTGGACAGACACGGTGACAAATGAACAAGTCCTAAGAAGATTGGGGGAGAAGATCAGGTGGACAGACACGGTGACAAATGAACAAGTCCTAAGAAGATTGGGGGAGAAGATCAGGTGGACAGACACGGTGACAAATGAACACGTCCTAAGAAGATTGGGGGAGAAGATCAGGTGGACAGACACGGTGACAAATGAACAAGTCCTAAGGAAAGCGGGTTAACAGAGAACCATTTTGGATGTGATTCATTGGTACAAACCAAACTAGATAGGACACATCCTTAGGAGGAACTGTCTTCTTCACGACGTCATGGAATGAGGGGAAAAGGATTTAGGAAGGAGGAGGATTCAACGATTGGATGACTTGAAAGAAGAGGATTCTAGGAGCTCAAGGAGGAGGCAGAGAACAGGGCGCCTGAGTTCAATGACAAAAGGAATGGACCTGTCGTAAGACAGAACACCTTATAATGATAGTAGTTCCCCCGTGTGAGTTATACTTCCCTCATCCCTAAGCCTCCATCAACGTAAATATGCGAACAGCACGGAAAGGGGGTCAGACGCGGCACATGAGATAAATTAATAATTTTCTCATACGCGTGGTGGCCGCACAGTCTAAGACGCTACTCTCGCAGTAGACTAGACTGCTGATTACCGGAAGATTGGGATTCGAATCTCAGTCGGGTGTACTGAGGATATTATTTTTAGAATCTACTTTCTACGCAAATGCGGGTACACTTCCTAAAATATAAACGTCTTGTTCCTTAAAACCATCAGCGTAACTAGTTCACAAGAGTATAGCCCGAACGGGTAGTAAGACATGTTATTAAAAATATATAAAATAAAACTTGTCAAATAATATGTTTTGAGACAGGCTCTCACCATCCCCCTTAAGCTCGACACACCGGACTCGCCACGAGATGACCTCCCTTTCACCTTTATCCACTCACAAGAATACATAAAAACAAAACTACGCAGTAAAACAAGTTACGCTCGCCGACGTTCAGGCGAGCGCGTAGTAAGGAAGCGCCACCGCGACGCCAAAGGAAACCGACGCTCTAAGCTCATTACAATAAAAAAAGAGTGTCACTAGAGTCTCTCCTATGTGTGTGAAGGAGGAGGGGGTGGCGTGGTCATGTTGTCACCCAGCGATAAGGTACACTCAGTCACAAGACTCAAGAGGTCAACCACTTCCCGTCAAGACTGTACGCGTCCTAATTACACTAATACCTGCTCAGGTTGCCGAACGGTCTTAGGCCAACTTTGGTTGTCGAGTAGGGGGCGCATTTCAACAAAAATAATAATTCGGTATGTAAAAATTAATTATTTAAATAAAATAAGCAAATATTTTTTTATAAATAAAGTATAAATATTGTATCTAATATTAAGAATATATTTAAAATGATTGATTGACACCCTAACCCTAATCCACTGATATGGTTTTATTACGTTTGGAGTGCTATGTCGGCGAATCGTTTTGATATTTAATTGAAATCTTCCGTAAATATTAAGATGGAAGAAAGGGATAAATATGTTTACAAACATCAATTAAGTGGGGGAGGGGTCGAGGCAGGTTTTAAAAAAACATGAATTATTTATTTTAAAACACAAACCCAGTTGGGTTATATTGGGGTTTTTAGTGGTTTAATTAAAGATATTATGTATGTTTTCTGATTAAACCAGTAATTCATATATATTGATTATTCAGGATCCAGAGAAACATTTTTAAATTTTATTATAGTAAGGAAAGGTGTAATAAAAGACATAATAGTGGAAAACAATAATGCAACAATGTGATTCTTGGCAACAATGCTGTATAAGCTAGCAGGTTGAAAATAAAGTGTTTGTGTAGAGGGAATAGAAAGAGGAGGAAGGGGAGACCAAGTATCAACTTAGTGGCGAGCCAGCTGCGGAACTGATTTGTTGCTTTCTTTAGTTAAAAATAAAAGATAAGAACTTTCGTTATCTCATTTGCTTTCTTGACAAAGTATTATTTCTAGAGCCTAGCATTAATACAGTTTAGGTACCTTAAAATGATATTATCCCAAGTGGGTTGCTAGTTGAACATATTATTTTGTTCAACCAATTAAAACATATCTTATAGCTTAGTCTATTGTATAAAATCTGTAATTTCAAGAATTGTGTATAGCACCAAATACTATTCAATGTATTATTATTGAGTTTGAACCAAGAGATTTTCAACAGAATGACTAACCATTTTCAAAAATTATACGATTGGTTTGTATTCAAAATATTATAAGTGGTTTTATTTGAGGGGGAGAGGGTTAAGGTGTTTTTTTTATATAAAACTCAGGTGGTTTTTATTGGGGTGGGTAATATTATAACAACTCTGGGTCGAGGTGACCCTTTATGAGAAAGTAAAAATGGTACAAACTGGCTCAGACAGAAAATAGTCAACAGTTTGTTTAAGATATTGTATTACTGAACTCACCCCCTCGTCTAGAGCTCGTGCTGAGGGGGTTGAGTGGAGGGTAGCGTCGCGGCGCCTCTGGAAGTAGGACAAGAGGGTATGGGGTGTCATGTCGTCACAGCTTCCCTGGGGCCTGATTGTACCAGTTCTCGCTACAATGACCCCCTCAGTCCCCAAGTGTCTTGGAACGGGGGGGGGGGGACAGGGTATACTCTGGTTCTAATTCATTAAGAAGAGTTTGTTAACTTGGGTTCTGAAACGGAGTCAGAACGAACCCAGTATTGTTGTTTCACGCGGAAGGAAGAATTCACACCTTAGGAAGATTGTATGTATTACCTTTTTTTTAAACAATTCTTTCTAAATGCACTCAAAAGTATATATAGCTTACTATTCGTTAAAAAAAAAAGTTCAACCCGGTTGCCCTGGGCGGCCAAATTTAACACTTTCCCTGATCGACTACAAAATTGCCTGACATTTCCCTGACAGTTTTATATTCCCCGACATTTCCCTAATTTTATTGGAGGTTTTAAATTTCCTGAGATTTACATGGCAGTAGTAAATTCTCTGCGATTTCCCTAGCAGTAATAAATTACCTGACATCTTCCCAGTCAGTTTTAAATTCCCTGACAGTACTAAATACCCAGACATTTTTCCCTGACAGTATTAAATACCAAGACATTTCCCTGACAGTTTTAAATTCCCCTGACATCTCCCTGACAGTTTGAAATTCCCTGACATTTCCCTGGCAGTTTGAAATTCTCTGTCATTTCCCTGGCAGCTTGAAATTCCACGAAATGTTCCTGCAAGTTTGAAATTCCCTGACATTTCCCTGACAGTTTGAAATCCCCTGTCATTTCCCTGGCAGTTTGAAATTCCACGAAATGTTCCTGGAAGTTTGAAATTCCCTGACATTTCCCTGGCAGTTTGAAATTCCATGAAATGTTCCTGACAGTTTGAAATTCCCTGACATTTCCCTGGCAGTTTGAAATTCCACGAAATGTTCCTGGCAATTTGAAATTCCCTGTCATTTCCCTGGAAGTTTGAAATTCCATGAAATTCCTTGGCAGTTTGAAATTCCACGAAATGTTCTTGACAGTTTGAAATTCCCTGTCATTTCCCTGGAAGTTTGAAATTCCGTGAAATTCCCTGGCAGTTTGAAATTCCACGAAATGTTCCTGGCAGTTTGAAATTCCCTGTCATTTCCCTGGAAGTTTGAAATTCCATGAAATTCCCTGGCAGTTTGAAATTCCACGAAATGTTCTTGACAGTATTAAATACCAAGACATTTCCCTGACAGTTTTAAATTCCCCTGACATCTCCCTGGCAGTTTGAAATTCCCTGTCATTTCCCTGACAGTTTGAAATTCCATGAAATTCCCTGGCAGTTTGAAATTCCACGAAATGTTCTTGACAGTTTAAAATTCCCTGACATTTCCCTGGCAGTTTAAAATTCCATGAAATGTATCTGACAGTTTGAAATTAATTCCCTGAAAAGCCACCCCGTGGTGCGTCGTGGCTGTTGACGCCAACAGTCACTCAGAGGTCGTAAGTACACGTGACGTCTTGGTCTGTAAGACCCCCTCCCTCCCCACTTCTCTCTCTCTCTCTCTCTCCCCTCTCCTCTATACACATCTTCCTCACGACTGTTACCATCCAGACGAGCTCACTCGACATCCCCTGGTTATGTTAGGGATGTCGCAGGAAGAGTTGGGTGTGCCTTACTTTGACTCAAGAGGCCGGTGTTCAATTCTCGCTCAAGTGAACCTTGCGATCCTTATCGTCAGTGATCCTCTGGTAGATTTTACCTTGTCGCGACACTAAAATTAAGTTTTATATATCATTTTCAAGACCAGATTCACCGTTAAATTAAATTAACGATACTAGCATCGGTGGTTCCACTAATAAAGGCGTTAGTATGGTATGGTCTGGTTAGCTGGTGATGGGAAGGTCAGGGTTCGAACCCCATTTGAGTGTCTTAAGGATGTGTTTTTTTTAAATGGGTTCTTACCTTAGAAAATTCTGGTGCAATTCACTGTAATTTAACCTTTTACACATTCACACAATTAATGAAAATATTTGGATGGCCCGGGCAGTTATTAGGACATACACACAAATACATACAAACACACATAGATACATACATACATACATACATACATACACACAAACACACATACAAACACATATAGATACATACATACATACATACACACACACATACAAACACATATGGATACATACAAACATACATACATACATACATACATACATACATACACACACATACATACATACATACAAACACACATACATACAAACACACATACATACAAACACACATACAAACACATATAGATACATACAAACATACATACAAACACACATACATACATACACACATACATACAAACCTAGATACATACAAACATACATACAAACACACATAAATAGATACATACAAACATACATACAAACACTCATAGATACATACATACACACAAATACACATACATACATACACACATAGATACATACACAAACATACATACACACATACATACAAACATACATACAAACACACATAGATACACACATACATACATACACATACATACATACATACACACACATACATACACACATAGATACATACAAACATACATACACACAAACACACATACATACAAACATACATACACACAAACATACATACACATATACATACAAACATACATACAAACACACATAGATACATACATACATATATACATACATATATATACACACATACATACACACATAGATACATACAAACATACATACAAACAAACACACATACATAGATACATAAAAACATACATACAAACAAACACACATACATACAAACATACATACATACATACATACATACATACAAGCACACATAGATAGATAGATACATACATACATACATATATACATACATACAAACATACATACAAACATATATACATACATACATACATACAAACATACATAGAAACATACAAACACAGACATACATACATACACACATACAAACACACATACATACATACATACATACATACATACATACACACACGTACATACATACATACATACACACATACAAACAAACATACATACATACATACATACATACATACATACACGTACATACATGCATACATACACACATACAAACAAACATACATACATACATACATACATACATACATACATACACACATACATAGAAACATACAAACACAGACATGTACTGTACATGGTATGAAAGTAGGGTTGAGTAGAGGAGTTATTTATTCCCAGCTATCAACGTTTTACCATCTATCCGGACTATACCAGTATTTACACTGATGGTAAATGGATGAGGATGGCATAATTTAGAGAAGATGTACCCATATACTCATTTACGTGGAGAAAGAATGGGAAACAATTTAGGGGGGGTAACCACCCTTAATACACCAGGCCGATATTCAAACCCCTACCTCCATGTCACCCAGCAATCGAGTTTATTGCGACAGTGAGTTCTTAGAGTTGAACCATTCTACCATTGATTAATTAGTTAATTCGGAGTTCACTAAGATCTCTCATCTCTAATAGTTTTACTATTTGTGGCCTTGGTTTAGCCAGATCGGAAATAACTCAGTTTATCCATCTCTTTAAAGTATCGATGGCACGGCATGATCATAAACGTCGGAAAAATAAAACAATGAATATTCTTCACAGGCAAATCCTTACTCATTTCCTCTTTGAAAGTCCTCCTCATCCTTCCTTACTCAACGAAAATGACGTAAAACGTACAGTACCTGTTTTTAAAAACGATCATCTCTACCGCCGTTAGATAGCACGAACTGTCTACACTTCCTACACTCCCGTGCTGCGGGTTGCATAGTCGGATCCTACAGGATGAGATGATGCTATGTAATTTGTCGTTAAACCTTGATCGAGTGAATTATTGAAGAAACAAGAAGTTTACAAAAGTTTTAAGTTGAGCTCG
Source organism: Timema douglasi (assembly GCA_901482245.1). Classification (NCBI taxonomy): domain Eukaryota; kingdom Metazoa; phylum Arthropoda; class Insecta; order Phasmatodea; family Timematidae; genus Timema; species Timema douglasi. The sequence continues at coordinate 13,459 of CABEEJ010007983.1, read as the reverse complement.
GATCAACAAGACAGTAACAAGCGGAACAGATTTATAACATTAGCTAACGGAACTACTAATTGGCATAAAATAGCAGAACTACTTCAAGACAGTAGCTAACTGAACTAATTCAAGACAGAAGCTGACGGAGCTATTTATTGACAGTAACTATCAAAACTACTTGAAAGTAAGTACTGAACCTCTCATAGACGGCAACTACTGGAACCACTCCAAGACAATAAATAGTTGAACCACTTTATGCACAGTTTATCCCCCCCCCACCCCCCTCTGTAACGCTAATAGAAGTTTGAGCGCGCGAGTGTAGTGCGGGGTAGCCTATCCTGATCCCGCCACGGCGCAGCCATCTCGAGGAATATTGCATGTTTTATTTACGACCTCTCCTTGGGGCAAGGCTGTCAAGGTGGAGGACAGCTCCCGTGGGTTTAAAACAGCGCGTGTCTCAATTTACCTCCCCGGCCCTTCCTACATGTTCGAACAATGAGACGCACGCATCATGTAGGTCCTCGCGTGCTTGTTTCTGTGCGCGCACAAGTCTTTATACAGCTCTCAGCTTTATACATATTTAGACATATATGTATAGATATATAAAGAGAAACAACGTATTGCGCGGTCCTAGTAAACCCTGCAAAACCCACGGTTATCAGGATCCAGCCACTGGACCAGTTTAGTGTTCTGGATGAAGACATCCCCTTCTATAAACGAGTTCAGATATCTCGGTGTCTTAATGGACTTCCGCCTCAACTGGAAGCCTCACGTCAAGAACTCGAGGAAAAGGGTTATGGGGGGTCTTCATCCGGAACTACGGACTGTTCAAGAGCCGGGTGCTGAATACCGGAACTAAACTTCTTCTCTATGTGAGTCTATTCCTTCCTCTACTCGTCTACGCCTGTGAAGCGTGGGGTTACGCGGCGCCAAATGTTGAGACAGCTTCAGGTGGTCCAAAACAAGGTACTCGGGTGCATACTGGGAGTCACCACAAGAACGAATAACGCATTCGTCCACGCTGAGAATGGGAGAAAGACGCTGAGGGAGAAATTAGTAGAAAGAAACAGAAGATTCTGCACCAAAACCCGAGAGCTGGAGGAAAACGCCATAGTTAGAAACCTAGGGTAGTACAACCCCTGAGAACCAATGATGTACAAAAAGCCGAGGTTGGATTAAGGTGTTCCTTACCCAGAGCAATAAATTCCGAACCAGTTTGTCCTAGTATAGTAACTACTGGAGAAACTACCAGATAAACTACGGAATAAACTAAGGAATAAACTACCAGATAAACTAAGGAATAAACTACCAGATAAACTACTGGAGAAACTATCAGATAAACTACTGGAGAGACTATAATATAAACTACGGAATAAACTACTGGATAAACTACCAGATAAACTACTGGAGAAACTATCGGATAAACTACCAGATAAACTACTGGAGAAACTATCAGATAAACTACTGGATAAACTACCAGATAAACTACTGGAGAAACTATCAGATAAACTACTGGAGAAACTATCAGATAAACTACTGGAGAGACTATCAGATAAACTACGGAATAAACTACTGGATAAACTACCAGATAAACTACTGGAGAAACTATCAGATACACTACTGGAGAAACTATCAGATAAACTACTGGAGAAACTATCAGATAAACTACGGAATAAACTACTCGATAAACTACCAGATAAACTACTGGAGAAACTATCAGATAAACTCGGAATAAACTACTGGAGAAACTATCAGCTAAACTACTGGAGAAACTACTATAGTAACTACTGGAGAAACTACTATAGTAACTACTTGAGAAACTATAAAATAAACTACGGAATAAACTACTGGAGAAACTACCAGATAAACTACGGAATAAACTACTGGAGGAACTATCAGCTAAACTACTGGAGAAACTACTATAGTAACTACTTGAGAAACTACTGCGACATCACGTCTTGGCCCGTGCGTGGCGGAGACAAACTTTAGCGTGACCAAAATACAAACTAGCCCCCCTCTTCCCCGTGACAAAAATGGGGTAAGTCTAGGAAGGTAGTAATTACGTTCCTGCCCGTTCGTGACTTGAAGATTAAACCAAAGTTCATTCCCTTCCTTTTATTCCTCCCCCTCCCACGAATAAATACAAACCTTGTATTGTCCGGGTTGAGACCCTTAACTTTGCCCTCCCAACTGTCTTAAGGGGTCCACAAAGGTAGCTGAGATATTGACAACCGATGTTGCGCTTAGGTTAAATATTGAGATAACCTTTAACAGTCCACGGGTTTGTTGTCTACTGAAATGAACACAAAACTGTTCTATGTCCCTATACATATATAGACATGTAAACATAGTTTAGAAGTTGATATTTCCCTATGAAAAGTAAAACAATCCACATATTTTTTTGATCATTAAGAGCTAAATGTCCGGGAAACGAAAGGTAACTGTTATAGGAGTGTAGAATGGATCTTTGTGAATAGAATGATGTCATTTAATAGTCACAACACACTGTTATAGGAGCGTAGAATGGATCTTTGTGAATAGAATGATGTCATTTAATAGTCACAACACACTGTTATAGGAGCGTAGAATGGATCTTTGTGAATAGAATGATGTCATTTAATAGTCACAACACACTGTTATAGGAGCGTAGAATGGATCTTTGTGAATAGAATGATGTCATTTAATAGTCACAACACACTGTTATAGGAGCGTAGAATGGATCTTTGTGAATAGAATGATGTCATTTAATAGTCACAACACACTGTTATAGGAGCGTAGAATGGATCTTTGTGAATAGAATGATGTCATTTAATAGTCACAACACACTGTTATAGGAGCGTAGAATGGATCTTTGTGAATAGAATGATGTCATTTAATAGTCACAACACACTGTTATAGGAGCGTAGAATGGATCTTTGTGAATAGAATGATGTCATTTAATAGTCACAACACACTGTTATAGGAGCGTAGAATGGATCTTTGTGAATAGAATGATGTCATTTAATAGTCACAACACACTGTTATAGGAGCGTAGAATGGATCTTTGTGAATAGAATGATGTCATTTAATAGTCACAACACACTGTTATAGGAGCGTAGAATGGATCTTTGTGAATAGAATGATGTCATTTAATAGTCACAACACACTGTTATAGGAGCGTAGAATGGATCTTTGTGAATAGAATGATGTCATTTAATAGTCACAACACACTGTTATAGGAGCGTAGAATGGATCTTTGTGAATAAAATGATGTTATTTAATAGTCACAACACACTGGTATAGGAGCGTAGAATGGATCTTTGGGAATAGAATGATGTCATTTAATAGTCACAACACACTGTTATAGGAGCGTAGAATAGATATTTGGGAATAGAATGAAGTAATTTAATAGGAGGGTCACAAAGTGCATTGTATTGTAATTTGTATTTCCCTCCCCCTGTTTGTTCTCCTACTGCCGGACAGCCCCACTTGAGAACGTTATAACCCACTTACATTCTGGGCATAAAGGAATTTCTACAGACTATTCTAGTGTCTCAATGTTATTCAAGTTACTATATTTTTGTTGAGGAAACTATTTGTACTTTCTTAGTAAACTTTTTTTTATTAATAAATAAACATTTCTGGGGACCTTGTCAAAGATTTTAAATGGTATGATACAATAATATAATATTTATTAAAGTTTTTCATTTATTTACAAGTGAAATTTAAATAGACTTCAAAAAATAGTTTAAAGTTGTTTTTAGAGTAATTAAAATGTTAAGGAATCTCTTCAACAATATTTATTTTAGTACAAAAGTTTCTCACCTAATCAAGATAAGTACCAAATGAATTTTCAAAATAATTCAAATATCACTTGAGCATGTTTTAGGCCTAATGACCATTTGACCAGATAATGAGGTGGATATATTACAAAATAACAGACTGTAAATGTAAACTGTTAGTTGAAAATTTGATATGTTTAAAATGATGTCACACACGTAGGATTGGGCCGGGAGGTTCCGGCATTACAAATATGTCGACCCTCGACATACATTCATAAATACTAGCGTGAGCTCAAGTGGTGAGGTGAAGATTTTATTTTTATTATCAGTTAAGTTAATCCTGAGATCATTTCAGCTTCATTATCTATGATTACGTCAATATTCAGACACTTCAAACATAATGTTTCACTTTCTACTGACATGAGCTTAAAAATGTTTCTAAATTGCTAGACAACAGCTGTGAGTCCATTTTTAACATATTTGTAAAATGAGCCTCTACCCGATGCACTCATTATTAAATAAACAAAATTATGTTATTACCTTTAGTTTAAAAATTGTTTATAAACAACACTAAGATTAATTTTTTGAATAACTTTGTTGAAATATTTCCTGTGTTTTCTCTTTAGATTTCGAGTTGAAATATTTCATATAATTAATCTTTATATTTGGAGACCTGGCGGTCTAGGGGTAAGGTGTCAGACTTCTATGCTGTCGGCCGGGGTTCAATCCTCGGTCCAGGCACAGATTTATCTGATTACCAAACCCTTCCTTCACCTCTGACAAGACATCTTGTGAATGTGGGGAATGCCAGGCCTCCACCGTGGTTAGGATCCCACGTTAAACTGTAGGTCCTCCATTTCATCTCACAATCACCCTACCATTACACCCGAATGGGTAGTAAGACGTGGTGCTAATAATAATAATAATAATAATAATCTTTATATTTAATGTTGAACTATCTCTTATAATATATCTTTAGATTTTAATTTGAGACATCTCAGATAATTTCTCTTTGTTTTTAAAGCTAGACATATAACAAATTAACACTTTGATTAAGAAAAAGATGCAAACCTCGGGAAAGTTTATAAAAAAACAAATGTATAATTATTTCAATTCGTTTAAACTCCATTAATACTATTTTATCTTAAAATAAATCGTAGAATTGTTTTATCAACTCCCACTTTTGAAAAATAACATTATTTT
>CABEEJ010007982.1:13313-26687 GCA_901482245.1 Timema douglasi | reverse complement strand
GTTCTCCGTTATACTTTCCTGATACCTCCCAAAGATTGGTTCTCTGTTATACTTCCCTGATACCTCCCAAAGATTTGTTCTCCGTTATACTTTCCTGATACCTCCCAAAGATTTGTTCTCCGTTATACTTCCCTGATACCTCCCAAAGATTGGTTCTCCGTTATACTTTCCTGATACCTCCCAAAGATTGGTTCTCCGTTATACTTTCCTGATACCTCCCAAAGATTGGTTCTCCGTTATACTTTCCTGATACCTCCCAAAGATTGGTTCTCCGTTATACTTTCCTGATACCTCCCAAAGATTGGTTCTCCGTTATACTTTCCTGATACCTCCCGAAGCCAAACGTCCAACCAATCACAAGTGTACATTTAATAACCTTAAAACGAAAGCAACAACTTAAAAAAGTGCTGAAAGTTGTTCAGTGAAGTTTAGCCCACTTTGTGTGAGGACTGTAATCGTCAGCACTCCACGCTGACTTGGAAGAGGAGTTCAAGTTGTTTCAGTGGTGGAGCGGGTAAGATTGCCAGAGTAGAGTCAGCGGTTCACACACTTACACGTTATTGTGGTCATCAAGCGTTAGACAAACGTAACCGAACCTGGTTTTGTCGAGTAATCATATCATCCTCAGCGCTGGTCACATGGTCTAAGGCATCACTCTCACAATAGGCTAGATCGCCGGTGTCAGAGTTTTGAATCCCGATGGAGTGGTTTTTATTCACGCGAGTGTGGGTACATTTCTTATCTATTGTCCCTCTCCAAACTGGTCGTCGCTAAGAATGTCCAACTAGATTAATATACTTGCGTTAAAATAATTTATTTTAAAGCCACGGTTTTTGATCCTTGTTCCCATTCGCCGGAAAAGGAAAGTTCCGGGATTCGAACAAAATGTCAACATTCGGAATTATGTTGTGTTTAATAGAGAAGGTTGCTAGTTCCATTTCGGTACCAGGAAATGGTGAATCCAATCCACACGAGCTAGTTCTAGTGCACTTTTGTTGATGAATGTTATGTCTGGGGTATGAAAAGGATTGAAATTGTCAACGTAAAGAAATAGGAATTTAAAAATTGAGGTTAAACTCTGAGAATAGGAAATGTGACACGATTCTGTTGTCGAGCTAGCTCTCCCTTGGCAATCAGTCCCACGTCCACCACTGGATATTTTGTACCTATTTAAGCAAGTTTTACTTAGAACATGGATTGTATATAAATTTCGATGTAAATATTGTGTATGGCTCAGTCTAAAACTGATCTAGAATTAGAATAAAATAGATTATATTTTATATTGTTGACTTCAAAAGCAGGGTCCTAGTCTGAGTGAAGTTTGTTGAAGTTTTGTAATGAAGCAATCAAAGATTGAAGTATAGTTCAATATTGACGCCGCCATGCACTTGACGGCTGACCTTATCTCCCCTCCTTCAGGAAAAATGGAGCTAATATTTATTTCCATACTTACAAATCTGTGGTTTTATCGTGTTGCCGTTCCTGCCTAACACGGGCAGTTTCATGTCCGTCACGCACTCCGACAGTCCTAGGATTGAGTCCCTTGTTGATAACTATTTAATCAACATTAAGTTTGTGCATCTTCTCGACCGACACAATCCCACAATTCAGTAGTGAACAAACCCCGTCACACCAGTCCTACCAACTCTCCATATTTTCTGACATAGTATTTATAAAAGTCTATAAAAAATACACGGGCAGTGTGTTGGCATCACTGGTGTCACGTCCCAAGCCTGCCAACCTAATGTAATCTTGCCTGCTTTGTACATTATTCACCAACATTTTGTTTTCACAATATATTTTGTTTTACTCGTTAAAACCATTGGTAGCGTCGAGTGAGTGTTGGAGGTGAACGTTCTCCGTCTATTGAAATATCACAATACCAGACCTATATTCGTGCAATAAGTACCAGCTGTGAGAGGACTAAGGGGCAGGTAAATGTTATGTTTGTATGTAAACCAAATCTCTCCTCCAAGATAAAGTGCCTTGGGTAAAAAGAATTCTTTCTCATGTGACTGGAAAATACTTGTAACTAAGGAAACGTTGGGCTTGGTCTGTGTTCACCCTGGTGGGCGCCGGCGGGTATTCACTGGGCACCGGTGGGTATTCACTGGGAGCCGGCGGGTATTCACTGGGCACCGGCGGGTATTCACTGGGAGCCGGCGGGTATTCACTGGGCGCCGGCGGGTATTCACTGGGCGCCGGCGGGTATTCACTGGGAGCCGGCGGGTAGTCAATGGGCGCCAGCGGGTATTCAATGGGCGCCAGCGGGTATTCAATGGGTGCCAGCGGGTAGTCAATGGGTGCCAGCGGGTATTCACTGGGCGCCGGTGGGTATTCACTGGGAGCCGGCGGGTATTCACTGGGAGCCGGCGGGTATTCACTGGGCGCCGGCGGGTATTCACTGGGCGCCGGCGGGTATTCACTGGGAGCCGGCGGGTAGTCAATGGGCGCCAGCGGGTATTCAATGGGCGCCAGCGGGTATTCAATGGGTGCCAGCGGGTAGTCAATGGGTTGTTTCTTAGGGTAAAACCTCCCACAAATTAAAATGTGCTATGAAAAATTTCAATATTAGTTATTATATTTATATTTTTTGGAAAATCATAGTCGAATTTTAAAAACATAGTAGGAGTTTACTTTTTATTTAAGGGGGTGGGGGAAGGAAGGAGTCACATCTTACTACCTGTTCAGGTTGTATGCAAATGTACTAATTGCTCTTTTGGGGTAGGGACGAGGAAGGAAGCATTTGCATGGAGGGAGAGAGGGGAAAAACAGCCACACTAGACCTGACCGGGATTTAAACCCCCCTAGAATTACCCGGTGATGTAGTGCCAACATGACGGCACTTTAAATTATTCACTAATTGCAGAGCCATCCATAATAAAAACAAGACTGTCTTACGGAGCGGACCTCGTCGTGCCGAATCCGATCCCAGTGGTAGACAGAGAATAACACCCTCGCAATCTTCTCGCTTTGTTGAAAAGTCCACAGAAGCCCCACAGATTATTTAACCAACGGATCCAAACAATTTCCTAAGTCAAAGCTAAAATCAAACTTTTATTAACAAAATGTGAACGAAAGAATTGTTTTTATTTGCAATTTAAAAAAAACATGTTATTAAAAAAAAACTTTGACAATCAAAGTGAATTGTTTTTGTAAAAAAATAAATAAAAAATGTCCATTGTGTAAATATTGTAAATATATAAATAAAAAGTTATCATCTCAAGTTGCGTCGGGTTGCCGCTAATATCCGTAGATCCGCGACATATCGGCACAAGCTTGCTCGGACCTATCCGTATTGGCGTCGATTCGACCCGACCTTAGAGATGACATTGTTACGAGTCAAAACTATCTATGTAATAACCAAACAAAATACATTTATATTAAAATTATAAGACTTGAAAAAAAAAACTGTTTTTATTTCATTTCTACAAAACCTTCCTGTTCTTGGAATAGTCTGGTCACGTTAACACAGACCTTCCTTCTCTTGGAATAGTCTGGTCACGTTAACACAGACCTTCCTGCTCTTGGAATAGTCTGGTCACGTTAACACCGACCTTCCTGCTCTTGGAATAGTCTGGTCACGTTAACACAGACCTTCCTGTTCTTGGAATAGTCTGGTCACGTTAACACAGACCTTCCTGCTCTTGGAATAGTCTGGTCACGTTAACACCGACCTTTTAGGACAGATGGAAAGTCACAAAAAAAAATGTAAATCAGGTAAGATTTAAGGTATTGTATTCTCTATTCAAGATAAATACAATCATTGGTAAAATAGGTCAAAAATGTATCATTCAGGTCTGACCTACCTCTAAAATAAAGTGCATTGAGCCTGTCAATATGAACTGTAGGAAATATTATTGGGTGATTAACTTTTGTTTTTAACCAGATATTGCCCGGCTTTTCCACGATTTACAAACCAGAACATTATTATAGTGCTTCATATTATATATTTGGCGATAGTTTGTTAGTTTGGTGTTCTACTTCTTGCGGCCACCACGCTCCTTCAACTGCAGGTTCACTATCGTCCCCGGCAAGATGTTGTAATAGGCCAGAGAGTTGGAGTCCTTGAAGAACAGGCCCTGTAACATTACAACAACAGAATACAATTCTCTGACCAAGAGACTTTGAATACCACCAAGGGCCGGTCTCATCATTGCTATCTGGAGGTTATCAGACACTTTAACATCTTACAAGTATTATGAACAGAATTTATCTGCCGGATAGCTATCTGTAGGATAAATATATTTTTATCCATAAACACAAGGTTGGTACTGTTTTTACTGGTCTACAGCCTGGCTGGTAGCCACAACGCTCTACACTTAGTTAAATAATGGCGCCCAAACGAGTGCGACGGAACAGATGGCGTCACGTGGGCGAGGAAGCTGAGATGTCTTGCAAGAACTAATTTCGGTGTCTGACAAAATGTGGTCAACAGTTGGGTACAACGTTTACAAAATGTATTTTATTGTTCTCACATTTTGATAATTTGTTCTTATACAACTATAGCTCTACAAATAATTTGTCAGGTTCTTTAGAAGTGTGAAGTGAATGTTAGAGCCTAGGTATGTGCCTACTAAACACGTGAACCAGTATTTTAACCTAAACACAGATTGATAGGTGAAACCTCATGTAAAACAACGCGTCACTTTGGCAACAACCATTTTAACTTCCAGATAAAAGTTAAACCTCCCGTTAAAAATGTGATGGATAAATACATTTTATCTGGCAGTCATAAGACCGGCCCTTAGAAGGGTATTAAAAGTACTCAACATTTTCACAAACTTTCAATGTTTGTATTAATTGTTTGTACCTCCACGACTGTTTCCGACCTGTGGTCAGTTTTTTATTCGAGTCGTATATTCTCCACTACCAACTGAGCCAAGGTGTCGGCTAATATATTTATTAACAGAGAAATCAACAGTTTGTTTTTCTTTATTTTTATCCTCAATTTTTCGCTCCTCTGTTCAATCCTACTTCCCCTACATTAAAAATGTTATTTATTTATAGAGAATCCACTTTTCCCAAATCAGAATTTTAAGAAAACTTTATCAGCATAGTTGGTTTAGATTTACCAAATTAGTAGAATGTTTTTAAAATCATTCTTATTTTGTTTGCATCAGATGATAAATTAACAGTGTGGGGTCTGGTTGTCAAGTTTGTTCTATAGTCTGAATGTTGCCATTTTGTAGTCCACTCAAGACATATCACATGTGGCAGTAAAAGCTACTTCAGATTTGTTTGTATAAATATTATTTTGTAACGACAGTAATTGAATATGTTTGAGTATTTTAACTATCGACACTTTTATTGTCAAAGTTGGAATCTTTGTTCCAATTCAGGTCGGAGCTGATAATATTCTTTTTGAAGCAAAGTCAGTGTTTTGTACACCTCACCATTTTGTTAGGATGGTAGGACTCCTAGCAGGGCTATTACGACCACGACGCAAAACAACCGCTAGCAGAGAGAGGCTAGGCTTTGCATCAAAAGTTATTATGGGTGGCCATTTTGCGAAAGCAAAGTCCTTGCGAGCACAAATATTTTCCTAGCATAGTGAAGCTAAGTTGCAAAGACATTTCACTTGTCCTTTGGTTTGCGTTACGAGGTTGTGTTTGCTAAGTTTTGTGTTACCTGATTGAAACTTGGCATCTCATTAGCCCAATATAATGTCAAGAGCGGGGATAGTACGCTTACACTGAAGGTTAAAAAGATACTTTATATCATAATGGAGGTCAAGAGTGGGGATAATACGCTTACACTGAAGGTTAAAAATATACTTTATATCATAATGGAGCTCAAGAGTGGGGATAGTACGCTTACACTGAAGGTTAAAAAGATACTTTATATCATAATGGAGCTCAAGAGTGGGGATAGTACGTTTACACTGAAGGTTAAAAAGATACTTTATATCATAATGGAGCTCAAGAGTGGGGATAGTACGCTTACACTGAATGTTAAAAAGATACTTTATATCATAATGTAGGTCAAGAGTGAGGATAGTACGCTTACAATGAATGTTAAAAAGATACTTTATATCATAATGTAGGTCACGAGTGGGGATAGTACGCTTAAACTGAATGTTAAAAAAGATACTTTATTTGAAACATAACACTTTCAAAATGCATTATTATTAATCATCAAAATACGGATAATTGGGACCTTCCAATATTAAGATTGTTTGTAGGTTAGTTAGGGTGTTAGTTGTCTATTTACCCCACTCATGGGGCAACAGTGACCAAGACGTTATAGTATCTTTGGTCTTATTTCCCAGTGGTTGTTTTCCCCCTCTCCCTCTACACAAATCCAGCCCTATTCGGGTAAAACACGTGGACAGACAATAAAAAGGTAGGCCGAATCTGTTTAAGATGTCTCAACAAAACTGAAATATTGCAGCCAAGACTGGAAAAACCCAGAATAGCTTAATGTTTAAGTGCGGTTTGGTTTGGTTTGGTTTATTAATCATAAAAGTTTTACTAAATTTATCTGAAACCAATAATTAGTTTGACCTGAAGTGAATGAATCGCGAACAACTCGTTATAAAGAAATATAACATCCTTTTATTCTTGATCACTTGACTAAAGTCTCAAGAGTGCCCTTTAAATAAAATTTGCATTTTAATATTTTTAACCATTCAAACCACCCTCTTGTTCACTTTATTTTTAACTTTAAGTCGACTGGGTACAGATGCCCATTGTTTTGGTGTTCAGTGTGAACACTACTTTTGGGAGTTTCTTGAACGCTTTCATCAACTTTAAATAACTAAGATTTTATTTTCTAAGATCTTCACACAACATATCACTTGTTCCAGTGTCAACAATATTTAGCACCGCGTCTTACTACCCGTCCGGGTTATACCCACTTACGCTAATGTATAATGGTAGGGTGATTGTGAGATGAAATGGAGGACCTACAGTTTAACGTGGGATCCGAACCACGGTGGAGGCCTGGCATTCCCCACATTCACAAGATGTCTTGTATGAGGTGAAGGAAGGGTTTGGTAATCAGATAAATCTGTGCCGGGACCGAGGATTGAATCCCGGACCCCCAGCACAGAAGTCTGACACCTTACCCCTAGACCACCGGGTCACCCATAAAAATATATGAATAATGTTCAGTCATGAATACCAGCATTCTTGAAATAAATTTACCTAATTTATAGCCTCTAACGCCTAAAAGGTTCTTTGTGGAAGTGTTGCCAACTGATTTTATTGTGCGTTGACGCTAGAAGCAGAGTCGAAGCTAAAACTAGCGAGTTTTGACACCCTCCCCTAGCGATAGTACCAACCTCGCAGTGCAGTTTCTGTTTGCCGGGCGGCATGCCTGTCTCCTCGTGGATCTTGGCCTTGATGACGGCCACCGTGTCCGTCAGGGGCAGAGTCAGGCCTAGGTACTGGCCGTTGAGTCTCCACTCTGGTTTGTCGCTCATGTGCGGGACGGCCACCTTAAGATGCACCGCCATTTTCTGCGACAACACGACATTTCACAGAGTAGTGGTCATCTGAGGAGGACGGGGTTGGTCACACTAGACTGGCTACAAATGTGGGTGCACTTCCTCCTCACTAACACGGTACATTTCCCCGAGCAAGCAATGTCGGGACACGCAGACAAAGGCGCTGGCTGGCTGGCTATAGCTAGGTCAGTGGTTCTCAATCTGCTCTTTCTCGCGACACAGAATATTTCGAGCTGAATTGTGACACACTGATTGTTTAGGTCGTCAATGCTTTGTGCTGACGTCAGACCCACATGCGCTGCTAGCCCAATAACAGGGTATCCTAGTTGAGAGTATTATGAGAGCTGTCTGCTGGAGGTTTGACGAGTTTTGAAACCAGTGAATACGTATTGTACTCAAGTTTTGTGCTTATTTCTGCTAAATACAATGACTGTTACCTAAACTTTGGGTTCACATCCTGAAAAGTGTCCAATTCCTGAAGTGGTCTGCGGGAAAAAACTTAAGTAATGGGAGCTTAGTTCCGAGTAAATTAAATATAAATTTAAATACAGAACACAGTCATTTGACGGTCGAAGATAATAACTATTTTAGCCATTTGCTATCATCTGATGTAAAACAATCTAAATATCTGGAAAAAAGAACGACCATAGTTTAAAAAGCTCGAGTAACCAGCTACAACAGTGGCTGAGATAGTAACAACGGAGATGTAGCCACGCCTGTGCTGAGGACTAGAGTTTGTCCGCATCCAAACAGATTGTTAGGAGACGCAACTGAGAAAGAGGTATCTATAGCACCATTGCCCAACGATACAGTTTATTGTCGTATTGACATGATTTCTGATATTGTGGGAAATTGAACGATGGGGTAGTATTCGCCCTGCAGCTTGACGGGTCAACAGACATAAGCCAATAATGTATTGTATTGAGCTACATACGATTTGTTGACAATGATGAATTACTCGACACGCCAACAGGGTTAGATATATTCAACTCCATCTCGGGGACCTTAGAAAATGATGGACTAGACTGGGAAAGTTGTGTTTCTGTCTGTACAGACGTACTGACCAGCAATGACTGGGAGATCCAAAGGTTTCATTGCAAGACTAAGACAAGGATCTCCTAGCTTGGGCTCCACTCGTTGCTTCATACATCCTGAGGCTCTAGTGGGTAAAACTCCGCCAGCCCAACTTACAGGTGTTTTGGACTACGTTGTCGCGAGCTTTAAAAACACCACTTCTCAAACAAATGTGTCTTGAAGGGGGCTCTTGCCACCCTGTGACAACCATTGATCTAGATTCTCTCTTCGTCCTTAGTACACGGTGCAGCGCAAGGAAGCATACATCAAGGCATAGTTAGTTACCTTATACTTGGCCAGGAACTTCTCCTCGGGCATAAGAGACTCCTCCGTCCGAATCTTCTTGTTGGGGGGCTCATCATCCATCATGGACATGTCCCCGGGATGCTTCATGGGCATGGGGCCCTAGCAACATTTGGAACAAAGTGAATACACTTTATATGTATCTACAAATTTCAACCAAGTCCAATGTTAATGTTCTCACCACAACAATTGATATGTTACTTACGGGGGGCGGGGGTTGGGGCGGGGGTGGCATGTACCCAGGCATGGGCGGCTGTGGCGCCGACACGGGGAACGGTGGTCTTGTCGGAACTAAACAAGGAGCATTGTTCATGACTCGACACAACTTACAAGAAGACTCAAATACAGCTCCTCCAACCTGTGAAAGATGTACTCACCCATAAGTGGAGGTTGTCTCATAGGCATCATCATTATACCGGGCCCCGCGGACATCATGCCCCCCATAGGAGGCATGGGCATGGGGCCGGGGGGCGGCGGGGGTGGAGCCTGTTGCGGTGGGGGTGGAGGCTGGGGTTTGGGGGCAGACACAGGCTTGGGTGGAGGGGGCGCCGGGTTCTTGGAGGGAGGCGGGGGTGCCTTGGTGCCCGGAGGGGGTGGGAGGGCAGATGTCCGGGGCGGAGGGCCCCCTGAGGTCACAGGTTTGGGACCTATCTTCTCCTTCTCCTCGTCCGGGAGCAGTCCCTTCACCTTGTGGATCTGGTGGATCTGTTCTTCCAGCGTGATGTTGGCCCGGGCCGCCCTCGTGGCTGCCTCCACGCTGGAGGTGTGGCCGTCCCACGTCACCTGACACATATAACAGTGTACAGTGATTGAAGGAAGACCACCTGAACGGAGAGTTAGCTTAGGACACACTTCTCCTGCTCCTACAAACTTCCACAGTTGCCCATTGCTCTCAATTTTCAAAATAATGGCTTTCATTTGAAGAAACACATTAATTAACACATTAAAAACCAGCACATTCTCCTGGCATGCAGTTCCGTGGAATATCTTTCTGTGTTTTTCTACCCAAATCTGAACCTTGGAAAATGTTAGCGTTCTCAAGTATTTGTTAGATTATTTTTTCTTCCCTTTTGTTCATATTATTTCGATCGGAGAATTAAATTGTAGCTAAATGTTATTTTTTTGGTATAATATTTATTTAAATTGTAAAAACATTTTTATAGATCTACGAAACATTTGAATAGGCCTCCTTTTAAGATCAAGTAAGTTTTATAATTTTATCTAAGAATTTTTTTTTAAATGTGAAAGATGAAATTATCTTTAGCGACATTTAAGTACTAAGATATTTGTTGAGTGTGCTTAGCCGGGATATGAACTGGAGACCTTGAACGTACCTTGTCGTCCTTCTTCTTGTCCTCCTCTCCTATTTTCTTACCAATGGCCGTCTCTTCATCGCCAACACCGAAGATATCCGTTCGACGTTCAGCCAACATCTTCAAACTCTTTTCAATGGCGGAGCCTAGAAACAAACCGGTCGTGTGAGACATATGCTGGACAGTGAGGTGGAGCCGACTCCCTGGTCTGTGCGGCCACCAGTAGCTCACCTGGCGCGTACACCGACTCCTGGTTCATCTTGTCCTGTATCTGTCGGTCCCGCTGCTCCACCCACCGGGGGTCCAACAGACCGATGCGCATATGCTCCTGCACTTTACTCGCCGGGATCTTCTCTCCGGTGATGGGCGAGATGAGGAACTCGTCTGGGGCGGGCGGACGGTTACTCTTCACCGCTGGAACATGGAACGTCAGTTCCGGTGTAATATTGCTTGTCAAGAGGCTACCTAACTAGGGTCATCAGAGCTTGGGACCTCCTACCTTGTTTGGGGTCGTAGCCCTTCTTCACTATGACCTTGTCTGGGGACGGAGGCAGTGGGGGCGGCTGCTGTATGTCCCTCGGTTGCGGGAGCGGTGGGGGCTGAGTCCTCTTGGTCGACGGAACCGAGACTTCCTCTTCTTCCTCACTGGAGGACTCCTCCTCCATGTCCTGGACCTGCCACAATACCAAGTCAGTATCAGAACCTTCCACAGCGATACCGAGTCAGTACAGAACCTTCCACAGCGATACCGAGTCAGTACAGAACCTTCCACAGCGATACCGAATCAGTACAGAACCTTCCACAGAGATACCGAGTCAGTACAGAACCTTCCACAGCGATACCGAGTCAGTACAGAACCTTTCACAGCGATACTGAGTCAGTATAGAACCATCCACAGCGATACTGAGTCAGTACAGAACCTTGCACAACAATACTGAGTCAGTACAGAACCTTCCACAGCAATACCGAGTCAGTACAGAACCTTCCACAGCAATACAGTCAGTACAGAACCTTCCACAGCAATACCGAGTCAGTACAGAACCTTCCACAGCGATACCGAGTCAGTACAGAACCTTCCACAGCGATATTGAGTCAGTACAGAACCTTCCACAGCAATACCGAGTCAGTACAGAACCTTTCACAGCGATACTGAGTCAGTACAGAACCTTCCACAGCGATATTGAGTCAGTACAGAACCTTCCACAGCGATACTGAGTCAGTACAGAACCTTGCACAACAATACTGAGTCAGTACAGAACCTTGCACAGCAATACCGAGTCAGTACAGAACCTTCCACAGCAATACTGAGTCAGTACAGAACCTTCCACAGTGATACTGAGTCAGTACAGGGTGCACGCTATCTATTAGTCCAATAAAGACCAGACTCACTTCGGTGGTCAGATGGTCTGAGGTATCATTCTCACAAGACCGTAATGCTAATGACACAGAGACCGGGGTTCAAATACCGGTTGGACGTACTGAGGTTGACTGTGGTTTTTTTCCTCAATGTTTTTCCACTCTACCACCATGCAGATATGGGTACACTTCCTAATTCCTAACATATTAGTGTAACTATAACATAAGCGTATGATCTCTATATTTCCTGTGAATCCAAATCTAGTATTAGTAACACACATTTGTGTTTAACTTTAAAGCATTGGTTTCATTTTCCTTTCTCTTTCTTTAGAAATGTTTTTATTGATCTTAAAATGAGATTGTAAGACTCGTCAGACCCCTGGCTGCCAACATTCAAGGGAAAAATTACCAAATATTATATATCAGGCACCACAAACCGTGTTTTTATTGATTTTAGTCGGGTTTTTAATTGATCCCGACTCCTTAGCACCCAATATTTCATGAAATGTTATTAATATTTAGCACCGCGTCTTACTACCCGTTCGGGTTATACGCTTTAAGTACTATATTACTCTAATGGATTAGGAATTGGGAAGGTTGAATTAGAGGAAGTGAATCCGCATTTGCGTGGAGGGAGAGTGGAAAAACCATTTAGGAAAAATCACCCTCAGTTCACCAGACAAAGATTCGAACCTCGATCTCCCCGTCCTCAGCAGTCGGGCTCAACACGACTAGTGCGTTAGCCAACTACGCCACCGAGGCGGGTGAAATATTATTTATTTCAGTATTTGAAATGTTCAAGGTCACTACAACACAAATATCATGCGAAAGTATATTCTAAGGTAAAACATCAAAAAACTACTAATGATCCCGATGAAAAGAACGTCTCCATTTTGTTTGAATACAACTTCACTTTCCCCGAAGTTGAGAGGCGGAACTCGTGATATTAAGATCAATCATTCTGATACCATCAATTGAGGGAATTGGGGCGTCACAATTAATATTAATTATATACTAAATATATTCCCAAAAAATAAAAACTTGATCTAAGCCATCAAATCTACCCAAACCGGGTCTTACTGTGGGGGAGTTTAAGAGGAGATGTATGGCGGGATTCAGACCTCAAACCGGGTCTTACTGTGGGGGAGTTTAAGAGGAGATGTATGGCGGGATCCAGACCCAAACCGGGTCTTACTGTGGGGGAGTTTAAGAGGAGATGTATGGCGGGATCCAAACCCAAACCGGGTCTTACTGTGGGGGAGTTTAAGAGGAGATGTATGGCGGGATGTTGGTCTGGTACTCACCTGTGTGTTGTCCTTGGCCTCCTTGGCCAGTTGGTCCTCCGGCTCCGGTCCGCTCTCCTCGTCAGACTCCTTCTCTTCTTCTTGCTCTTCCTCCTCTTCTTCTTCTTCTTCTTCGTCCTCGCTCTCTATCTGCATCTCAATCTCTTCTCCGTCCTCGATACGCTCCTGGACAGAGTGAACCAGACAATCCATCACTTAGTGTGTTGTTCACTCTCCTGGGGGGTTGCTATCCTCTCTGTCCAGTGTCAGCAGTGTAACGTGTGGACTGTGTTCCTCTCTGTCCAGTGTCAGCAGTGTAACATGTGAACTGTGTTCCTCTCTGTCCAGTGTCAGCAGTGTAACGTGTGGACTGTGTTCCTCTCTGTCCAGTGTCAGCAGTGTGGACTGTGTTCCTCTCTGTCCAGTGTCAGCAGTGTAACATGTGAACAGTATTCCTCTCTGTCCAGTGTCAGCAGTGTAACGTGTGAACAGTATTCCTCTCTGTCCAGTGTCAGCAGTGTAACATGGGAACTGTGTTCCTCTCTGTCCAGTGTCAGCAGTGTAACATGTGGACTGTGTTCCTCTCTGTCCAGTG
>CABEEJ010007981.1:0-17906 GCA_901482245.1 Timema douglasi | reverse complement strand
TTTAAAGCTTCATTCCCATTTTTTTAGATATCATCCTTCAGATTTTTTTTTTTTTTTTGCTCGATCAACTGATAGTCTTCAAAGAGGATTTCCTCTTAAGTGAACACTAGTACAAAGAAACCTTTTTCCTTACTGAAAGGCACACGCTTAGAACGAGTTGGTCGTGTTTTTCTCCCTGTATCGCTTTCAGTTGATCACATTTGAATGTCATATTTTTGTTTTAAACTGTAAAGTTTTCCTTTGTGAGTAACAGTTTGGAACCAACTTCTATGCCAAGATGCTACTCCCTCAATAATTATTTGGACAGTTACTCCACTCATAGGTCATCCAGGTATTGGGTCCGATCTTTGATTTTTTATAGTACACGTTCATGAATACAAAGGTTTTTAACAATACCTTCTTTTGAGGAAATGTTACAAATCATACATACATCGATGTTAATGTCCATTTTGGAAATCTTTGGGGGCAAAATTTTTTCTTCGTCCTAAATAATTAAAATGAGTCATCTCTTTGAGATTACCCTTTTAAATCTAATCATTCAATGGCTCGAAACAAAATAAAAACACTCGGTATCACGTGAATGACGAGATAAAAAATATTAAAATCACAGCTGCAATATATATATTTTTGGCAACATGATCCTCAATTTTTTTTAAGTCATATTCTGTGTAGTTTAAAAAAGGAAGGTAAATTAATTATATACAACCCCTTTTGCAAATAAAACATCTTAGATTTTAAATAACTTACTGCGATCATAAATAACAAAAACATCGTAAAAAGTAAATAATATTTAGATATTTCTGGATATTTTAGGTCAATTTCATGTTTACGGCCATTTTATTTCCGAGGAAAACTTAAGTGGAGTTTAAAAAAAAATATTCTAAGCTGGAGGGCTTACACTTAACTTGACCATCGAATATTTTTTTAAATTTAAATTTATTTATTTTTCTTGCAGAACTACTAAGGTGCAAAATGTTGCTAATTATGTAGAAAACAATGGCATATTTACATTCTTAATTTGAAGGGTGTGAGGCTGAAAGGAGGGTTCAACGGCCTAATTTTTATGTATGTTAAATTTTTTTTCTCGCTAATCTATCAGGGTGCAAAACGCCATTCTTGGGTGCAAAACAGGACTTTTATTTTGGCATTAAAAAAAACCCTCACCTATTTCCATTCAAATATTTTTTTCTTGCAAAACTATTCAGGTGTAAAACGATGCAAAACAGGACTTTTAAGATGGCTTAAAAAAATCCAACATTTTGATATTGGGAGGGGGGAGTGGGGAGGCCTAATCTTAACTTGCCCCACCTAAACATAAACAGTCGTACCGTATCTGGGCTTAGGGTGCCTAACGTAATAATTGGGTGCAAAATGGTGGCATATTTAAATTTTATTTTTTTGGGGTGTGAGGGCCCACTTAAGTGATCTCAACTCAGCCAACATGTTGGTTTATTTTCTCTAACAAATTATCCAACACAACTTGTTGGCTCTGACCGGCTCTCCCAACACCTACCACAAGTTGAGAATGCGTTTATATTGTAACACAACTTGTTGGGGTTGTGTAGGCCAACATGTTGTGTTGCAATATAAACTAGGCTTTTAGGAGTGCCGGTAGCACCAGGGTGGCACATACATACATCCATACATACATATCGGGCGCCTCCCCAGGTGGCGGATAGGGGGATGCCCGGCAGATATGTCGGGTAGTGAGGAAATTAAATACTCGAGGTGGACCAAAACCCAGCTAGGGGGAGATACCCCGAATAAAAACAAATGATGGAGCGTTTAGGTACGAAATTAATGTCTACGGTGCAGAGGAGGGATACCTCAGTACCGGCGTCCGACGGGAGTCTAAAGATGGGCTCCGGGATGTCGTCAGCCAGCGACCGTCACATCAAACAGGTTGACCACGTCGCCTCATCTGCTACAAGTGGAATGAAGGAGGAGCATGACGAGTGCTAAATCAAGAGGCAAACCGTGTGGGAACGGCCCGAACAGCTGATCGCTAAGCTGTTGAAGCACCTAGTGGGTAGGAGAAACGTCAACAGTGAGACGCACTCCCTTGTGCATAGCCTTGCTGGATCATTCAGGTAGGATGCGGCAGCTGGACGAGGAAGTCCTGGAGTCTTGGCCCCTCGGTATACTTTCGACAGAACTGCTCAAACTTCGCCATCGTTGAGCAGGAAGGACTCGGAAATGGCTACGCAAAGTATAGCTCTGATGCCGAAGTCGATGATGTCGATGAGGAGCGGCGGAAAACGGAAAGAGCGAACCCCGGTTTCAGTGGAAACAAAGAAGGCAAAAAAAGAAAAGAAACAGCGCGATGACTCGACGGAGTCTCAGCACACAAACGAACTTGTGGAAGACCAAGCTCCTGGCTGGAAGGAAGTGCGAAGCAACTCGAGAAGCACCGAGCATCGTTGATAGCATTATCTACCGCACTAGTTATCCGAGCTAATGAAGGCAAATCCTACGCTGACATTCTCCGAAAAGTCAAGCAAGATGTTTACGAGGAAAAGATCGGAGATAGCATTCAGAAGATTCGCAGGACAAACACTGGTCAACTTCTGATTGTCCTCAACAAGAAGAGTGGTGCCAGGACTGATGAACTTTGGAGGCTGATGACAGACGCTCTCAAAGAAGATGCGGAGGTCTTGATCAAGGTGCAGGAAGTCGACCTTGAGATCAGGGACATCGAGGAGACTGCCACAAAGAGGGAAGTAGCAAACGCACTCCAAAAAGTGGCGGGTGAGAGCTGTGTGATAGCAGCAGAAGCAGTTAAATCACTGCAAAGAGCATATGGGAAAATCCAGATAGCGGCCGTTAGGCTTCCAGAGAAATTGGTCGGAGGATTATCGGCGAGGAGGGAAAGATTCGCATTGGATTGGTGCGATGCTGCATCAAAGAGGTGAGAATACCCATAAAGTGCTTCAAGTGTTGGCACTTTGGACACCTCGCCTTCAGATGCATGAGTAAGGTCGATAGATCCAGGTACTGCATTGGATGCGGTGAGAACGGCCACAAAGTTTCCAGGTGCACAAAGGATGCTGTATCCTGTGCACGGAAAAAGGGAAGGAGGTGAACTGCGACCACGTAGCTGGTAGCAGCAGGTGCGCAGCCTTTAAGGAGGACCTTCAGGCGCTAACCACTAATCGTCGATGAGAGTACTTCAGCACAACCTCAATCATTGCGAGGTGGCACAGGACCTGCTCATGCAGACAGTGCGAGTGCTAAAGTCAGATCTTTTGGTCATTTCGGAACCGTATAAGCAACTCAGCACTCAACCCTGGGTGTCTGACTCTACCGGAAAAGCTGTAATTTGGTCCTGTGGTGAATTCCCTTTTTAGGACGTTGTCAACAGCACATAGAAGGGCTTTGTCAGAGCTAACTGCGGAATATCCATTTATAAAGCTGTTATGCCTCGCCTAGCCTAACTCTCGATGAATTCACCTACTTCCTTGACAGGCTGGTTGAAGACGCGAAAGAGCGCTTCCCCATTGCAATTGCGGGAGACTTAAACGCTTGGGCAGTTGACTGGGGGAGTAAGGAGACAAACCCAAAAGGTCGAGTGCTACTTGAGGCAATGTCCTGTTTGGATGTCGTCTTAATGAATAGCGGTGGAGAACCGATTTTCATGAGAGGAGAAAGGAGCTCGATTGTGGACCTTACGTTCGTTAGCAGCAGTCTTGGAAGAAGGAACAGCTCGTGGAAGGTGACTGATGTCTACAAATATAACGATCATCGGCTGATCTCCTGGGAGTTATCCGTTGACCGGGAAAGTTCCAGACCGGCACTAAAGAAGAAAAAATTACTTGGTTGGAAGACCAGTATGTTTGACCCGAACCTGTTCCACGCAGACCTCGATGATGGACCAATCGGAGAGGGTAGCGCCACGCAAAGAGTAGAGGAGGTTATGAGGTGGGTCACCGAGGGCTGCGATGCCACGATGCCTCGAAAGCGCTCCACAAACCAACGTCCCCTGATGTATTGATGGAACCACACGGCTGTTTCACTCAACCAGTCGTTTATTCGTGCAAGGAAACTATCCCAGCATGGTCGTGGGAAACCGAATTCCGATTAGCTGGAGGCGGAGCACAAGGCGGCACGGCGGTGGCTTGCCAAAGCCATTAAGGGCAGTAAGAGACAGTGATGTGATGAGCTCCTGGTAGAAGTGATCCGTGGGGGAGGCCATATAAGTTGGTCATGACCCGGCTGAAGAGCCAGCCGATGCCCCCACCAACGTGCCCAGACTTACTGAGTAAGATCGTCTCAGCGCTTTTTCCACAGCAGCCCGAATGCGACCGCCATATCGAGCAGGATAAGCAGGATATGATCCCACTGGTGACAGCTGAAGAGCCGAAGAGAGCGTGTACGAAAGTTGGAAACACGAAGGCCCCAGGGCTGGACGGTATCCCCCAACGTCGCGCTTAAGGCGGCCATTAACGCAGTGCAAGGAATGTTCCTAGACATATACAACACATGTCTCCAGGAGGGCATTATCCCTCAAAAGTGGAAGCAGCAGAGACTGGTGCTCCTCCTCAAGGGGAAAGAAACCACCGGATGAACCTTCATCCTACCGTCCACTCTGCATACTTGATACAGCTGGAAAAGTCCTGGAACGAATAATCCACGGGAGAATCGAGAAAGTAACTGAGAAAAAACTATCAGATAAGCAGTATGGTTTCCGAAAAGGGCGCTCCACACTCCATGCTATTGACCTGGTGGTGAAACTTGCAAGAGATTCGATCTCCGGTGACAGATGGAAGAACGGTGAGAAGCAGTACTGTCTAGTAGCGACGCTCGATATCAAGAACACCTTCAATGCAGGCAGGTGGGACTGCACCATGGGGGCGCTAGTGGAGATGCATGTTCCCGGATTCCTGCAGAAGATAGTAGCTAGCTACTTCACCGGCAGGTTCCTCAAGTACGACACGGAGTATGGCCCACAAGAGTATCGGATAACTGGGGGAGTTCCTCAGGGCTCAGTTCTAGGGCCTCTCTTGTGGATCATCATGTATGATGGACTTCTGAAGCTCGTGCTACCAAGAGCAGTGACACCCGTGGCCTCCGCTGATGATGCCGCTCTTGTCATTGTAGGGAAACACCTGGAAGGCATCAGAAACTTCTTTGAGGTCACATTCACGAGGATTCAACGGTGGATGGATTCGGTTGGCCTGAAGCTAGCAGAGCACAAATCCGGGGCCGTATTGATCACCAGCAGGAAGAAGGTTGAGACGATCTCACTGCAAGCAGGTAAGCATAAGATCACGTCCCAGCCATATATTCGGTATTTGGGGGTAATGCTCGACTAGAGACTCAACTTTAAGCAGCAGGTGGAGCATGCCGGTGCCAAGGCGTCTGTGGTTTTAGGCTGATCTATCACGGTTCACGCCCAATGTGGGAGGCCCCAAACAGAGAAGGAGAGTACTCCTGTCATCAGTCGTCACGTCAGTCCTCACGGTTGGAATTCCCATATGGATCGATGTACTGACGCTCCAGGAGTCCCGCCGGTAATTGGCACCAGTCTACCAGCGAAGACCCTGTATCGTCGCAAAGGTCTAACATCGCTGAGCGCAGAGGAGTTGAAGACGCAGGAGCGGGGAAGCAATCTCCAACGATGGCAGTGGCTGTGGGATGCCTCCACCAAGGGGAGATGGACCTACCGTTTTATTCCTAAAATAGATAGGTTGTACAACCGTAGCCACGGAGCTGTCAATTACTCCTTGACACAGATGATCTTGGGACACGGGTGCTTCCGGGTATACCTATACAAGTTTAAGTATTAGGATTCCCCGGAGTGCCCCACCTGTCGCGGAGTAGAGGAGAATGCCGAGCACGTGTTCTTCACATGTCCTCGGTATGATACCCAGCGTGAAAACCTGGAGGTCACAGTAGAGGGAAAGATTACGCCAGAAAGCTTAGGGGATATAATGCTCTCGTCATAGGCAGCGTGGAAGTCGACAAGCACGTTTGCGACGGATGTCTTCAAGAGTCTGCGTCACGAAGAGCAGGAGAGGAGGAAAAAAGAATCAGAAGGAAGGAGCCTAGTACAGCCCTAATTCCACCGCCAACTTCTAGGTGGGAACGGGGAAGTAGGAGAGGCCAAATCACAGAAGGAAGAGCAGAACAACAGCTAATGCCTCCCCTCGCGAAGTAATACCTAACGGTGGTTCCGTGTGGCAGTAACAAAGGCGAGGAGAATAGGTTCAGGCTTTTTAGTCGGTAGGGGTTTGGTCAAGTCTAAGTACGCCGCAAATCTTGGCGGCTTGTGGCCATTCTAACATCCAAACCGAGTCCAACACACTGTGCGTAAAAGCATTTTCCCCCCTCGAAAAAAAAACAAAAAAACATACATACCAAATATTTGTGAGTGTGTGTGTGTGAGATAGAGAGAATAAGTGTTAGTGAGTGTGTGTGTGTGAGGGAGGGGGGGGAGAAAGAGAGTGTGTGAGAGAGAGAGAAAGTGTTAGTACATACATCATACTAATATATAACTACTGGAGATTCCTTTACCGAGGAAAGTACAGCTAACGGGTTTCGCTGATGACGTCGCGGCCACAGTAGGGCCGGACAGCGTTGAGGAGGCCGAACTCCTGGTCCGGTCGACCATTGACGCCGTCGAAACTTGGCTTGAAGAACACTAGTTAAAACTAGCCAAGCAAAAAACGGAGATGGCTGCTCTTACGCGTCAGAGATGGTTTCCTAAACCCTTTAACGTAGACATTGGCGTGACAACATTGACGTCAACAAGGGCATTGCGCTATCTGGGAGTGATGATAGATGAAAAGTTGACCTTTCGCGAACACTTAGAAAGGGCATGCATAAAAGCCAGTAATACGGTATCCAGCCTATCAAGAATCATGGTCAACACAATGGTTCTACGAACTAAAAATGAGAAGAGTTCTTCTGGAAGTACTCCACTCAATCCTGCTCTATGGAGCGGAAATATGGGCAGATATCCTGAAGCAAAAGACCTATCAGCGTAAGATAGTGGCAGCACAACGGCGAGGGGCCCTCATGGTGACCTGTGCCTACCGCACGATCTCCGAAGCAGCCGTACTGGTTTTAGCGGGGTCGCAACCTATCGACCTACTAGCATCGGAGAGAGTAAAACTCTATGATCTCAAAACTAGAGGAGACAACAGGACCGAGGCCAGAGCAGGAGTGAAGGCGGAAACGCAGAAAGAATGGTAAAACAGATGGAAGGCCTGCGAGAAGGGCAGATGGATAGCTCGCCTGATCCCGAACATCAAAGTTTAGATCACTAGAAACCACGGCGAAACAGACTTTTTCCTAACCCAACTGCTGACGGGATATGGCTCGTTTAACGCATATCTACATAGAATGGGCTTAGACCACACTCCGAGGTGCAAGTACTTGCCGGACAAAATCGACGACGCCGAGCACACGTTTTTTGAGTGCGAGCGCTGGAAGAACTGCAGAGCCAAAACAGAAACAACCATAGGCAAAACTCTCGATCCTACGAGCTTAGTGATCCATATGCTGCAGCGGGAAGAAATTTGGAAGGAAATCGCTGCCTACGCGCAGCGCCTCCTTAAAGAAAATACCTCAGAGAGGGACAAGTGAAACAGGAGTGGACGTCGTACGACGCCACACGGACTGGGTTGAAGTAATGCTAACGCGGTTCCGACTCAGTCTTCCCTGCAATTATGTGCGGGGAAAGAGGAGAGGAGGTTTTTAAGTGGGTGGAAATCCCACACTACTGACCATTACACTTTCAAATGGACGGTGTCTTTGAAATATTTTTCCTCCTCCAATAAAAAAAAACCAACATACATACATACATACATACGCCCCTCGAATGCCGAATATTCGACTGAACGAACACTCGCTATTCTTGTACCACCCACACAACTAGGACAGTCACCTGATACACGAACATTCGCTAGCATTCGCGATTAGTGTTGGACCGGCTGAAGCTATTTTTCAAACTCACGTTTCACTCTTACAATATATTAAACAAATATTGTTATTATTCTTACTATTATATAGAGATTCATGGTATTAATATTACTACATATATTTAATTACCTCAAATCAAATAATAATTTAGCGTTATTATCATACAGACTTGCTTATTACAGAGTATTTCTGACTTTATTTTTCTGCAATAACTTCTTTATTTACCCAATGAACTCTGCATTTAACACAAAGCAATAAATATTATTGAGGCAATCAACTTTCCATTGATTTTTAGTTTTCGGTGCTTAGTTGTAAAACATATTTTCCCCCTTCACGCCACGATAAGAATTTTAAAACGACCCTTTTACAAATGAGCGTTTGCGTGTCAAAATCAGTTAGGCACTTTTCTAAGATAATCAAATTATATTTAGATCATAAAGCATAGGCAAATATTTAAAAACAAAGAATAGGAATAAGAAAAACAACAATGTAAACAACTTAAATATTTTTAACCCAATATCTTTGATACAAACAATTGTAGTAATCTTTATAATAATTGTTGCACCATAAATTAGTGGGTTGGTAGGCCTATTATTTGTAAAAAATGAAAAATATTTTATTTACAGATATACAACCGTGCACGCAATTAAGGGTTTTTATGGTGATGTAAGCAAAGAATGAAAATCTGAAAGTTTTCTGGGAAAATTGTGTTTCCGTTAAAAAAAACTATTCATTTCCGACATCCTTTACACTCCCCTACTCTTTAAAATGAGTGGTCGTTTATCAAAATATGTTCAGCCATTTCCCCGTAATTTTTATAAGCGGAAATTTGCTTATCAAATTATATATAAGATATGATAGAGAGAGGGAGAAAATATAATGATAATGTGAGTGTGCATGATTGTGTAAGCATGTGAGAGAGTGAGTGTAAGAGAGTTATTATGAGCAAATGAGAGAAATTGAGTGAATGTGTACGAGTGATAGTGAGAGAGTATGTGTATGTATTAGAGATTCTTGGGAGAAGTGGGAAAGAAAGAGTGTGTGCGAAAGTGTAAGCGAGAGAGTGTGTGTGATAGAGAAATTTAGAGAGTGTATGTGAGAGAGTATATAACGGAGAGTGTCTGATCAAGTGTGTGATGGAGTGTGTGTGAGAAAAAGATAATGTGGGAGATAGATCGTGAAAGTGAAATTTTGGGATAAAGACTGTGAAAGGTATTGTGTGAAAGAGAGCGAAAATGTGAGAGCATGTGAAAGAAACGTTGAGAGAGAAAGTTAGAGCAAGAGAAAGTTTTAGAGAGAAAAAATTTAAAGAAGAAAATTTGAGTGAAAAAGAGAGTTAGAGAAAAAGATTGAAAGCGAGAGTGTGCTAAAAAGATTAATTGAAAGAGAGTGTGAGAGAGTATGAGACATAGAGAGATAATTATATTAGAGAAAGTTTGAGATAGATTGTTTGAGAGGGAGTGAATTTGAGGGAAAGAGTGATTTTGAGAGAGTTTGAGAGATAGTTTGAGACAGATAAAGAGACAGACAGTGTATTTGAGAGAGAGAGGTTGTTTGAGAGAGTGAGAGAGAGAAATGTAAGAGCGTGTAAGAGAAAGTTTTAGAGAAATGCAGAGTTTGAGAGAGAGAGAGTTTGGGAGATAGTAAAAATTTAAGAGAGATAGTTTGAGAGAGCTTAAGAGCTAGTATAATAAATATAATGTCTGAAAGATTGTTTGATAGTTTGTGTGAGTGGAGAGAGTGTGAGAAAGAGGAAGGAAGTCTTAGAGAGAATGATATAAGATGTGTGAGAAAGTGTTGTAATAGAGAGAGAGAGAGAGAGTGTGTGTGTGAGAGAGAGAGAGAGAGGGCAGAGAGTGTGAGAGATGACGTGTCAGAGAGAAAGAAAATGTGAAAAGACAGATGGAACACACAAAACATTACTTTGGACTATCATCCCCTTACAATTAAGAAGGAGCATGGAAACATTATTAAATTTAGTGTATTTGTAAGAATGTGATAAGATATATGGAGTACACAAAACATTTCATTTAAATATCATCCCCTCAAAATTAAGTATTATGATGGAAACTTAACTGAACTATTGTATTTGTATTGTGCTACTCTTTGATAAAATGAATATCAAAACCAATTATGTGAGAAAAAATGAACGGCATAAGCCCATATTAAGATAAATAAATGGCTACTTTCAGGTGTATCAAATTATATATAAGATAAGTATGCTCCTGAGTCTACGGATTTTCAGAGATTTTCATTTCTATAGTTTGGATTTCAATATTTTGATTTCCTTTTGTAGTTACTCAATATATGTTTTAATTATTTCAGTCTTATTCCCAATTGGTTGACTTGTTTAGTTGCTTATATTTTGAGAGGCCCCAAATGGTTGACTAGTTTCGTTGCTTATGTTTTGAGGGACACAATGAAAAACAACTACATCTTATTTGGTTTCCTTTCTCTGCGTATCTATAGAATATAGTATATCGCGCATGGACGTGACTGACTTTCCAATTTTGTGAGGACAACTTTATTTCAAACTGAGGGGGGGCGGGGGGGTATAGGTGGAGGACACACATATTATCTCCAACTTTGAGGGGGGCATATATTATTACCAACTCATATCACATACATGTAACTGAATCTAACATTACCCTTTAAATATATAGTTTGACACACTCAGTTGAACATTAATATAAATTCAAGATGTTCACTATACTACAAATTGGTTTATGAATAGGCCTACTTACAAGAGGGCTATTAAATTTATATTGAATATTTAACACTTAATTTAAGTGAACATTGACGTCGCCAAACACGTTAGCCTACTTCTTTCATTAACTACCGCAATATATAAATTTGTTTATGCAATACAATAAATAATGTTCTTGTACAAAACATAATTATGTGTGTAATACAGCCACGTGATTTATTACATTTGAGAAATGATGTTTCTAAAGTATGTTTTAAGGTGACATGGATAACTTAAAAATATCGCCACTTTGCATGGTGAAATTTCTTTTCCAGACTACTGTCCACATTAATGAAGCAAGGTCAATTTGTTTAATAAGGTTATGAAATGCATAGGTGAAATCTTGCAATTAAGTAAACTATTTAAACAAATCATTCAATTTAATATAGAAGGGGACTTTTCCTAAAGCAAACGTATTAGGGGGACTTTCACATAAAGTAAATATATTGGGGATGACATGTTCCCCCAAATATTCTTACCCGCCATGAAATCACTTACTAGTTGTTTCGTCAATCTAATATCATGCCTAGATTTACGGGTAATATTTTCCACTTAGATAACATTTTCGGGGACACCACAAATAAAGGAGGGTATAGCAGACTGTTTTTAATTTGCTTTTCTAAGTACGGGAACCAATACAAATCTAAATCTAAATAATAAGAAGAAGAATAATTTAAAATGACAGTCTGAGAAATAGGGGAGATGGACTGTTATAGAGAAAAAACTTTTTGAGATGAGGTATAAAATAAAATTTTGGCAGATAAATAGAGATAAATCAAATCCCAGAGAGCCAAATAAACATTTAGACTATACATTTCTCAAAGTGAGTTGAGAAAAGAGGGTTGGGGGATGGAAGATTCCAAGTTTACAAAACTAATAGAAACAACTTCATCTCAGTGCAGTGTGGTTAAAAATTTAAATTTAGTAGGCCGGTAAATACACCACTCCAAATAACTATCAAGTCTGAACATTATAAAATGGAACTCCATGAAATCAACGGAGAGGCGGTGTGAGTTATAGAAATACCTTTTAGGTGTGGAAAAAAATTGAAATTTGGCTGGCACGTAGAAGCACAACTATAGATAATGAAATGATTCTTAAAACTCTAAGTGTTTAAATGGGAGTTAGAGAAATGATGATTGGGGATTAGAGGGGGGAATTTTCAAAAACTAATAGAAACAATTACTAACAGAACAATTTGTTTGATGAGCTAAGGCGCTTACTAGAGTGATTCTTTCAAATTAATTAATTTTTAAATAGTAAGTTTAAACTATTTGTTTGGTGTTCATTGCAACAATGTGTTCAATTAAAAGAACCATTGTTATTGTGCTTGCAGTTGTGCCCTAAATATAGGTATTTTTTCAGCTATTTAGATTTAGTTTTGTTTATTAGATAGTAAGTGTAAACTACTTATTTAGTCTTCATTTCAACCATGTATCCGCGTAAGTGAGCAAATACTGATGCCAAGATTGTTATATATATAGGTTCCTTCTAATAGGTAGTAGTTAATTTGTGGCTTCATCGACATAAAGACAAAGTTTTCGCCTCATACGTGTCTGAAATTGTGTTTTTGGTAGCTTAGATCAGGGTTTCTCAAACTGCGAGGCATGAGGGGATTTCAGGTAAGGCGCAGCATCGTTAATTCTGTGAACCAATTTTTCACTTCCTTCGACTTGCTAAATCCTGATTGACTGTAAAAAATTAATATTCAGTTTTACTTATGAAGTAATAAAATTAATTTTTATCTTTGCATCTACATAAATTTATATGAAAGTAATTTCTTAACAATTATGATAATTTGAATTGCGGAAATCGACTGGCAGCTGGAAAAGGCTTTCCTTCGTGTGTTATATAAACAGAATATGTATTGAACCATCTCTGTGATGAGAAAAAAACTTATTCTTCTAAAGACAAGTACATATTTTTTACGAATACTATTTCCGTCATAAAATGTTAAATCAAACTTGATATTTTATGAATATTTTACAAAACTTTACTCTTTTTAATAAACTTCTACAAAGTTCTTATCAGAAAATAAAGAAATCAATGAAATAATAAATGCCTCTTTTCTGTATTTTAACGTAAAAAGGTTATTTTTATTCTAAGAAAGAGAGGCCAAACAATTACTTTTAATGTTCATGTAAGGCTAAAGTGCGTAAAGTTAGAGAAAACCTGGTTTAGATGATTTGCTAGAAATAAGATAATTTACCGAACTTAAATGTGAGTGGAGCCGTGGGTAAACTCGAGTAAGTTAATATAATTATTAAAAAATGAATGGTTGATTAATTCATTTAACAAAATTAATAAACACATATACGCAGAAAGACAGATAAAATATACTTTTGCACTGAAAAAGTTCAAATTCAAAATAAAACAAAATTATTAAAATGGAGTGGCCACATGTATATACTAATTTCTGAAAACGGGTGTGGGTACAAAACTTTTTATTTATGGTACAATAAGGTGAAAAAACTAGTACACAACGTTGTCAATGCAAAAAGTTCAACATACAAAAGGGGTACTACAGGCTAATGGACGTGCTGCTATACCTTGGGAAGTAGTCAATTGAGAGAATACAAACGGTAGTATATACTATTTAACTAAACACTACACACCTCGCCATCTAGTAGCATCACTACAAATAATAACGAATGTTTCCGGAGACAACAAAACACATTTTAAATAAATGGTCTAAACATTAATTTTACAAAAAGTAATTTGGTATTAAGTCATTTGGCCTAAAAATTAACTTTGCAAAAGTCATTTGGCCTACACATTAAGCCAATGACTTTAGGCCAAATGATGGGTACCCCCTATAGTTACTATTTTTTTTTTATAATTATATTTACGTTAAAATATATATTTTGACATCAACCCAACTCCCTGTGGGGCTAGCGTTGTATCCCCGCCTGCAACGCTCCAACAAGCCACCACAGTGAGCGAGTCGCAATGTTACAAAATATAGAGCTAATCACCAGGGACCTTTAATGATCTGTACTACTCAGTTCTACAACAACCCCCTCTCTCATGAACTAGTCTATTTATGCGTAACGGGAAGAAACGTATTAGTCTGATAGTATCCTGATATAAACAAAACGTGGAATGTAACAAAAATGGCCCAACGGCTTGTTTATTAGAAAAATAAATAACAATGAAATATATAATATATAACATGGTATACTGGCTATAATCTTAATATAAACCATCTGAGAATCAAAACAAAATGAATGACTCTGGCATGCTCAGAAATATTAGAGAATATAATAAAACTAAATTTTGAAGTACGGCTCAGGGGCCGTCCCTGAATAATGCAAATTGATAATTTATGATAACCCAGAAATAAGCTGAACATGTAATGCATAGTTAAATACAGAAACCCTACACAAATATATATATATATATATATATATATATATATCTAATAAAATGTAAATCTCTAACAACTCCCTCATAGTTAAATTAACATATATTAAATAGAGTAATAAATGTCCTCTCTATACTTCCAACTCGGCATAAAGATATTAGCCCGCTAACTTCAGATACAAGAAATTATTTAAACAGCTCTGATAGTTCCACAATCTAACTCTCGACCTAAAAGCTCACCAATAGATTTAAATACATTAATGTTAATTCATAGCTGCAAAATTAGTTTCAATTACAAGTCCGTTAAAGATATTAATATCAACACACAACTAACACTGGCAATAATATATATATGCATGTTGAAAAAAAAATTAGCATAATAAACAAACACCTAAACGATCCAAAAAGATGGCTACACAATAACGGTAGAATAAACCCTAGCCTCTATCGTAGATAAACATAATCTATGTATAAATCCCCATCTTTATAATGACTTACATCCTATTGAGTCCTTGTGACTTAAATGGCATCAAAGAGTACATAACATCGCTGGGCACACGCTTATATTCAGTTTGAAACAGTGGTAGGAAAATGGATGGGAGGTACTACCTAATGATGAAGTCACTAATATCCAATCAATTCCCATATGTCTTCCTCGACGCCTGCGCACAACGCCGTAGAGTCTAATAATGAAAAAGGGGGCGGGGGGTGACGAGCACACGAATAACTAGAGGTCTAACTACGTTAATCAGAATGCGCATGAGCGTTAAACACAGCTTTGCTTTAGACTAGGCGAAACAATTGCATCTAGCGCCAGCCCTCCAGATAGAGTTTTTTTTTGTTGTGATCGCGAACAATGTCGTTCCGTGGCATGTCTTCCGGCTTCGTACGAGACCCCGGCTTGGCAGTCAAACAGGGTGAGCGAAAATTATGTGCTTGGTGACGGTCTTGTTTCTAGCCACGGTACAGACAAATTTATTATTTTAATATTTTTTTATCATTTATATTACATTAATGGGTTCACAAATCAGCTGTTCCTTGGTTAATGGTCCACGTGACTAAGAAGTTTGAGATCCACTGGCTCAGACAATTATTTTAAATTAGAACATGCAATGAGACATAGAAGAGGCATTTGGATTGAAAAATTGTTTAAAGTACTCTTACGAGCTATATACATGGACAACTAGGAACTATTTTGGCATTGAATAAAGCAGAAGTAAGACTTTGGGTTTTACGTATGCATATGATCAACTGGCTAAGGAACGACCTGTGTGACATATAAATAGAAGAAGCCTGAAGAATTGCATTTTCATAAGGAAGAAGGCAACTAGAGAATAAGTCGTGATGTTGTAGACAGGACAAAGAATAAAGCTATAACTATGCATACAGCCTTTAAATTCACTGTAACATCCTGAGGGTTTAGTAACGATTGATTCTGGAAAAATAGCTTCTTAGGTATGAAGCTCAAATTTCAGAGTGTGTTATGGCTAAACATGCCCAACTTTCAATACTCATATAACCACAGCTTTGCCAATAACTGAAGTTAATGCTGCCTCAATGATGTCTGCACCAGCAACAGTATTGTTAACTGTTCAACTTCAAGAACAAAGTATTAACTATCTAGTAATAGGTTCACAAAAAGACAGAATTTCATGCCCTCACTGGCTGTGATACCACAGGATGTTTTTCAGGCAAAGGAAAGTTGGAAATGTGTTGAAAAGGCGCTCAAAAAATTTGTCTGCGAACTTTATATGCCATTATCTACAGCATCGAAAGTGGGAGTAGTAAGAAAGGTAAATTTAAAAAAAACAAGAGTGGAATCTGAAAAGATACCACCAAAATTATCTGCTCTAAAATTCTCTATATTCAGGGTTATTTTATCAATGCATAATTTGTAAAAATGATGTTGCTGCTCATCCAAATATACCATCTCCTGAACCGGGCTATGGTTGGGAAACTAGTAATGGTTATTATGTCCCGAAAATTACAGACATGTCACCAGCACCTTGTTAAATATTAGAGCTTATAAAAAGCTCTTGAAAAAAAACTGTCTCTTCAAATTGTGTTCCTGTTGCCGTAGTTATCTCCGGTGCACCGATATGTGTATGTGTATAAATGACGAGTCTCAGAAGTGTGAAAACAGTAGTACTCTTTATTCCCGTGATGATGAAGACGGTGGTTGTGACAACTTAGAATTATAACACAGCATTTACAAACAATATTCTAACTTACAGTAATAATATTCTATTATTTTTATTATGTATGTTTTCTATTTACACTGAATAAAAAATGCATGAGCAAATTTACTATATTTTCGTGAATTACTATAAGAAATGTGCTTCATAAAATGCTTAAATTTTAATTTTCTTATCTTCCAAGACAAAGTTTTTGCAAGACCACTTAATTTCTCGTAAACCTTGGATGTAAAAGATTTTTCCTAATGCTTTTGTTTAAAAACTAAACACGGTTATTTTGTAAAGTATAACACTTCTCAAAGCCAATAATGCCACTGAACAAATTAAATTACATTAAAGTGCACATATGCTGAGGGAGTATGGATTCACACGTTCACCGAAAAACAAGCGCAGAGCTAAAATGCGTCATGTGATGACCTCCAAGCCAATCACAAGACATCGGCGCGATCTGTTTGCTAAGTTCTTTATTTGTAGAAATGATTACAGCTTTTGCCACGCTTCTTCTTGAAAATCGGCATAGAAGACGCAATCAGCGCATGCGCCAACATTCAACCACGCACTATATTTTAATAACACAAACTGAAAGTAAACCATGTCAAAGCTAAAAAGCGGTGAATCAAAAGAAATATTAATAAATCTAGTGAGTGAGAGAAGATCGCTTTGAGATCCTTTAGAAAGAAATTACAAGGATGCTAGGGTATGCGAGAGGCTGTGGAGGAAAATTTCCATGTACATAGGATAGCCACGTAAATATATATTTTTTCTTTTAAATATATAGATTATTAGGTTAGTTTGTTAAGATTGTTTACATTAAATATTTGTATAGGTAACAGTTATTATAATCAATGAAAGTTTTTCGAATCACATTTGTTACTGCAATATATTTTATGTTTCTTTTAGCGATTGTGTGACAAGACTTTGAATTATTTAAGAGGTTGCTACGTTGCAAAAAAAAAAAAGTGGATCTTCGGGAGTGAAAAGCGAAAATAACAGTTTAATGGAACCATTAAGGTTCATAGAGGATAAAATAAAACACGGGAAGTAAGTGAAATACCAAATTTTTTATTTAATCACTATGATAAGTACAAACACTATTTCCTCTTAGCACAAGAGAAATAAACATCATTCAAATATTGGTTAGGTTGTTTAAATAAAACTGAATATGTGGACTTTGCATAATTTTGGATGCATATTAATTTTATTTTGTATTTCTATAAAATATTTAAACTAATTGCCATATTTGATAAAAAGAATTAGGCCGACCCATTATACATGCTGTCAGCCATTTTGTTTTATACAAAAAGTCTAAATACATTTATTAGCTTTAATTTTAGTTATTGTGGCACTTTACATTATAAAATCTATGGAAGTTACAGTAAATAATGTTGTAACAAGTAACATATCTCTCCTCTCCCTGCACCATACATCCCAGCCCCTCGCTCCTGTATGAGTTTTGGAAGTGGCAGCACGTGTCTTTGTACTATTTGAGGTGCCAATTAATAACTAAAAGAACCACAACATTGTATCACAAAGTTTACATGGAATACCAGTTGCTCCCTCGCTAGAAGGATCCAATGACATACTTTTTTTCATCTCGCTAATCTTTTAGGGTGCAAAATGGTGGAACACAGGACTTTTATTTTGACAATAAGAAAAACCCCAACTAGTGAGGAGGGAAG
>CABEEJ010007980.1:0-11459 GCA_901482245.1 Timema douglasi | reverse complement strand
CCCCCAGTTCACCCGACCGAGATTCGAACCTCGATCTCCCCGTCCTCAGCAGTCGAGCTCAACACGACATGCGCGTTAGCCAACTACACCACCGAGGCGGGTCTTTTGAAGAAAAGCAGCAAGTAATAATGAAAAGTAGGCCAACTCCAGACATTTCTGCTAAAACAAAAATGAAAGACTATACACGTAATTATTTATGTGTTTATTTTTTTCCTAGTTTTGGTTTTATTTATTTATGTATTTGTTTGTTTATTCCATGTCTAAATATTGTGAATCGGTTGGAGGGAGAAATTTGCCTACCCTATGACCTGTAAAAGTGTATTTGCTAAGTTAACATTATTGTACATTATATGGAGAGTATTCCTCTTTAACCCCATAATGAAAGGTGTCTTCAAACCTAGTCCTCTTTGAGAAAAGTCACCGCACGCCACTGATAATCATGTTTGGTAGAGAGTAAAGTAGAGTTCATTCACAGTCGGATTAGCTTATGCACATTTTATTTTGAGTAGGGTTAGTAGCAGTCTCAGCTATATTTGCTTTTCTGTGATGAGTTTAAGGTTAACCCTCAAAATAAATATATAAATTCTAGTTGGTATTGGAGAAGAACTGGGCATACACAAAACAACTATTTCAAAAACTGTTGTTGAGGTTGGAACTAGATTCATTTGTACAATAGATTTGTTGATAAAGTTAAATAAAATATATAACTAATGCTTTTCCTGTTTCGTTTTAAAATCGAACAGCGGTAACTTTAAAAATCATTCTGACTCTTAACTTTTAAAACACCATATTTTTTAAAAAGGTCAATTTAACTAAGTCTATTGGAGTTATATTTGACTGTGCATTATTGTTTGAGCCACTCTGCTCATAAAAATGATTGCGTGTGCATACTGGCTTCCTTTGCCAGTATTTAGTATTTGTTTGTTTTGCATATTTATGGTAAATTTTGCCATTAGGATCTATTTATTGGATTCATATCTGAGTATAGTCTCAAATCAACTGCTTTTTGTTGTTGGGTTTTATAGACCCATTTGATTATTTGGCCGTGTTTGGCAAATAACGTGGTAAGGAAGTTAGTGTGTCTTTGACTGACCTGGTATTTGATTTAAATGTTATTGTTTTGTTACATTTATCACGTCATTCGCCATGGATGCTTTGGATGGTGCTGTCAAGCGGACTGGTATCGAGTTGACTAGTAAGGAAAGGTACGAATTGGAAAAGAATGAATTGGTCACTAAGGTGAAGGAAAGTCGTTTTTATGATAAAATAACCCCCTAGCTGCCGAAGGGTAGGAATTTTTTTTAAATATTAAACACTTTTTGAAGCTCTGTGAGGTTTCTTATGGTAAAATAACCCCCAAAATGCCGAACGCTTGGAATATTTCTAAATATTTAACACCTCTAGAAGCTCTTTGAAGTGCTTTTTATAGTAACACAGCCCCCTAATTTGTATTTGTATTTTAATTTTTATATCGTTTGAACCATAAATAAAGCTATATATATTTTGTTCATAAAATTTCGCGGGGGGTTTGAACCCCCAAAACCCCCCCTGGCTACGGCCTTGTCACTATGGTTGACTACGTCTGACCAACCACCATGTGAAGTGCAAAATTTAAAGTTGCATAAAGTACATTTCACATTTTCATCTATACCTTTACTGAAGGGAGATTCCCTTATAATATTATCAATTGTACTGAATTTCCTTTTTGGCACTATGCAGGTGGAAAAAAGATAAAAAAAAATTATAATATTCTACAAACACTAGCAACCACTCTTATGTATGTAACCGAAAATGATAAAGTAACATACTGCCAACAGATGCATAGAAAAAAAAGAGCATCCCTATGAGTATTTCCAACATTACAATAGAAATTGGTCAACAATGTTATATGGTTAAATTAAAACACAGAATAAAATCCGTTACCCACAGATTTTATTTTTCAGGAAGGACACTTGAAAAGCGGGACATTTGGAATAAATTTGGGACACCAAGACATTTTATCAAGATATGGGACTGACCCGGTAGAAACGGGACGAATGGGAACACTATACTAAGCATGCATGGAGGATTAGCCCCTCAAATATACACTTAAATTCTTTGTCACAATTAATTTTACGTGGCATTGGAGCAAAGTCCTCACATTCTTTATTTCATTAATTTATTTCAACAGTAATTCGTTTCTCCTGGCCAAAAATATCACAAAAAATTCTCATAATGTTTTAAGTAGCTTTACGATTTTGTGTTGGGCCGAATTCATAGACGTCCTGGATTGCATAAAACCCACGGGTTGAAGCTTGGTGTAGAAAATCAATTACTCAAATGCTGAGAGAAAAAAAAACTTTGTTCTCTTCTGAAAAGATTGATATGTAACGTAATATAATTAAAACTTCCTTTCATTGAGTATTTAAGTTTTGAAATACGTGCGCAGCTTACTTTTTGTAATAGTTCTATATGACTCTTAAAAAGAAATATAATTGTTCCTCTTTGTTTTTCCAAATCACTGTGCTGTACAGTTCTATGCCTTGATATCTATAATATAACTGAATGGACATCTGTGGCTAACATTTTCGAGCTGTCATCTGCATACCATTGTGTAAGAGAGAAAAAAACATTCAGATATCTCTTTCTCTCTTACACCCATAAAGTCAATGCGGCATTTTAACATCGTTCATTAATTTGATTGAATATATGAGATACATCAATGTATGACTAGTTAAATGATAAATATGTTGGTAAATCTTTGAAGAGAATAACGAAGTTCGAAACTGGTTAGTTTATTCTTTAAAAAAGTTGATATAGTAGCCTTATATATATATATATACACACGATGATTTTCGAAGGAAATGGCTGTTTATACTAACAAGATATTATATATATATATATATNATTCTGGTACGAAATAAAGCCTTACACATTGGTATTATTACTAAAATCAGGGTTTAGTAGATAACTTACTTCCTACAAGCCTATAACCTAAATTATCATTTGAACTTAAGACTTCTTCACAAAGTATGTCATTCTAATAAATATAATATAGTTTTTAGCTAACTTGTTTTACTATAGTTATCGAACTTTCAACATAATATGGTTTCTGAAAGCAATATTCAAGATATGAGTTAACTTAAAAAAAATTTATATATAATAATACTTTCTAGTTTCTACAAGCCTATAACCTAAGTAATAATTTGAATGTATGGCAACTACACAAAGTTTGTCATTCAAACAAATGTAATCAAATTTAAAGATAACATTTCATTATATTTATCGAACTTTCAATATAATATGGTTTCTGAAACCAATATACAAGCTAATAACCAACTTTAAATACAAGTGTATTCTTGGGAGATTGTAAACAACATTGATGATAGCTACATATTTAAATATGTTAAATATTTTTTCGTATTTGTACAGTACTACCTGAAAAACTGAATTGTATATCCTTTAATGTAAATGTTTCTTCAGGAAAGTGTGGTATAATACTTTACTATTTTAAAACATTAACACTTTTATTCACCAGACATGTTTTTGCATTAAAACACATAAAGAAACCGTTATATCTGTCCCCCCACAATGTAGCAGACGATAAACTTGAGCGTCACGCTTTGGTCCTTCGCAATGTGTATGTGTACGTCCATCCAGTTATATTATAGAGATCAATGGTTCTATGAATGTGACAATGAAATTTATTCCTCTTTGTTTTATACCAAACTCCTGTGCTATAAAATATTAAAACCACCTGTTTTTAATGATATATAAGTTTACCATTGATGTCTTCATACATCAAACTTTGTGGTTACATCTTATCAAATTTTGTGAGGCTACCATGTGTTTTACATACGTGTATCATATTTCTGTTATTTATGTTTGTTTTACTATAAAAGATGACTATATCAGTTAGTTTTTATACTAAGAGACAATTCAGAGGTAACCAACACAATAAACGTAGGTTACCAGAAAGTAGGCCTATTAGTGATTCTATTGTATTGACTCCAGAACAAGGTAGAAGTAGGTCTAGTACTAAAACTGTAACATTACATTGCATTATGTTACAATAGGACCCGCCCCATGCTGACATTTACGTATAACTCTCTGTAATTCATACTACCCGCTCTAATTATACCGATACTAATAGAATCCCAACGATAGTATTATTGTCAATTGTAGTTCCTGTAGGTTGGTAGAATATAATAAAACAATTCTGAAGCATAATATATTCTCTCTACATATTCAATTTCAACATAATAAAACTGTTCGTGTACTTACCGATTGAATCTTCTGAAACTAGCAACCACCAAGACTGGCCTACACCTATCATCCTAAATTGACGAGTGGGCCGAGTGAGCTACGATGTTCCAACAAGATGTAGTCCACTCCATCCTGTTCTACTAACATGTAATGGGCCGACCAATATTGGACGCGACTAGAGAATGACTATTCACCTGCTCTCTGATGGTAGAAAGATGAACTACTTTCAAAACATCAGGTGATTGAAGATATGGTTTGGAAGTTTGAAGGAGCTTTGTCGACAAAGAGTCTACATGATCATCCAAAAATCCACATTGACGTCACCGAGCGTGTGTCCAGTTCTTCCACCTTGATTCTATTGCGACGAAACCCACTATATATTGTGATGTGCGTGTATGCCAAAATTACTATTAATTGATTACATCGCTTGACCAAGGAACATTATCCTGGGCCTAGACAATGTCAGGATAACATTTATATATATTATATCATCATCAGAATCATAACTATGGCAATTTATTTATTGGACTCTGATTTAATTTTAACTCTTAGAGTTAGCCATGCTAGATGTTGTAAATTTTCTATTATCTAAATCTATTGATTTTTACTTGATCTTTAAATTTGAAATGAGGCTCTATATTTTGTCTGTCGCCACTTGGGCGCTATAGTCTTTTCTAGTATTAAATATTTAGATAGCCACAATTGTCAATTGACTTAGAATTGAACGAGTTAAATGAAAATTGTTTTGATATTGTGGATAATAGTAATTATTTTGTAAACTTCAACATAGCGTTTTTTTATTTTTGTTTGCATTTTGAAATATAGTTTAATGTAACGTAATATTCTGATCATTTTTATTAATTATGAAATTAATTAACTTTAGTATATTTTCTAATCTTTTTTTTATGGTTTGCTTCTTATATGCTATTTTCATTATTATTTACTAATAAGGTTATCGTTTTCATTTCCTAATTTTGTGTCAGGATCTGATAGTCCCGGGGGAGTTTGACTAAAGTCTGTTAGCCAAACTCTCGCTTAATTTAAAGTCTCTTATAGTAAGTTAACGTTTTTTAAAGTCTTTATTCTTTGATATGAAAAATACACTTTGTTAAAAATTTGAAGGAGCCCATTAGGCCCTTATTTAGTCTTTATGTATTATCCTGATGGATATTAATATTTTTTGATTTATTGTACTAAATTCAACCCGTAAGGTTGCTCTGTCTCTTCAAGACTGACCCATTTGAATATGGGATATATTACAAGTTTATAACTCTCTCTTAAATTATCTGCGCAATTTAAAGATATGAAGTTATTATCAATTTGTTTGGTTTTCAACATATCTCGGTTTGATTAATGAGACCTTGTAAAGTTTTCTGCTCTATTGTTATTGTTTTGAATACACCGTTCATATGGTTGCTTTTAAATATTGCTAATAATTTCCCTTGCCACTTGTTCCTTAGCTTACTTCCGCTCCCTTTTATCTTATTTAATGTCGTAAATAAAAGGATACAGAGTGGGGCTATAAACAAAACATCACTCAGTTCTTCAAAGAAAAAAACTGTCATATCTTCTGAAAATGACAATGTGATCCATAGTACTTCCAATAACCTACAAAATGTCAACATAATTGTTGATTTGGAAACTATTTATTCTTTGATTTCACTTGTTTGCATATGTATATTGTGTGATATTGAAGGTAGTCTACGACTATGCGAAAATGAAGGAAAACGATGATGTTTAGTCTCCAATTTAGTATTAAAGTGCAATAATTGGAAAGAAACCAGCAGGGCCATTGTGAGTGTTCATCGGTACAAGTGTTGGTATCTACCCTTTCCGATAATTTATCGGTAAAAATATTAAATGTGCGATTGTGTCCTTTCCACGGTAATGTTGTGATTTTGCTTCCGACATGATTCCAACGGTATCTGTCAAGTTATTTTTCTTTCTTTAATGGCACTGACGATATTTTCTTTAATAAGCCAGGAGCACTTGTATTTGATTCACTCCCGATTATACTTTCTTTATTTTTCTATGAGTTCAAATCAGGTCTGATCCAACTAATCTAGCCCTATCTCAACACAAATTCCATCTACGAGATAACCGGGAAGACATATTTTGTTCCTCTCTACACCGACATATTTATATTTAGAATGAAATTGAACAGCCTCCTATACAAAGTAACGTTGTATGAGTGTAGTAGATTAACTAAA
This sequence comes from Timema douglasi, assembly GCA_901482245.1. NCBI lineage: Eukaryota > Metazoa > Arthropoda > Insecta > Phasmatodea > Timematidae > Timema > Timema douglasi. The sequence goes on along the minus strand of CABEEJ010007980.1, from coordinate 5,004 downwards.
GAAAAGTCTGTAACATAATTAAGAATGTAATTTCCCCGAGCCAACTGATGTACAGGGCAAGTCATAAATATATGTTCTAATGTTTCAGGAACGTGGCAAACCACACAATGTGAGAATGGTACCTTGCTTATCAAATAAAGTCGGTCTTTCGTGTAGGCGTGCCCGAGCCGAAGGCCGATTATTGTATAAATAAACTTTCGAGTGCCCTTAACTCCTGAAAACCATGGTGTAACTAATTTTGTACCACAAACCCAATGGTACCATTTGGCTTTCTACTGTCATGTGGTCTCCCACCCCTCGCTCCATTTAACCCAACTTCTGAGTTTTACACTAGGTATGAAGTCGCTATACGGTAGCGGGTTTTCCTGTACAATGGAAAGTACATTTACACTAGATGCCAGACTATCTACTCTCTCGTTACCCATTATACCCACATGATTAGGGATCCATTGGTACTCCAATTCGTAGCCCTTAGCTAGTAGAGAGGCGCACTCTTCGAGTATTTGAATCATCAATGGGTGTGAAGGAGGGCTTGACAAGCCACTTATAGACTCCAAAGTATTACGGGAGTCACATATTATCACTACAAGCTGAGGACATAAAGATAAGATATATTTCAATGCCTGTAGGATAGCAAATAATTCTGCTGTAAATATTGATGCATCGGATTGTAGTTTATATGTCTGGCCATAATTAATACTACTTTCATAGAAGGCTGCACCTCCTAGGGCTGGCTCCCCTTCCCTCCTAGCACCATCTGTAAATATAATTCTGTAGCTACTCCATATTTCTTTCATATACCTTACTGCATTTAACTTTTGCTCGATAGGAAGGGTAACTCTTTTTACTCTTAAATCAGGAATAGATAACACCACTGGTACATCCAAAAGGGCATCATGCCTCCCAGTGATACACTGTACCGTATTCGAGAGAGAAAAAATATACTGACGCAATTCATTCAAAACACCCATACTCCAATCGAGAACGTATAAGCCCACGGTACATTTGTAACATTGTATATGGGTGGGAGCCCCAGGAGGCACCTGCCACTGATCTAATAGTATTTATGTATTTATAAACCTGTCACATATTCCAGATAATTCCAAAAAATGAGGGAGCAAAGATCCTTTCATGTCTAGTGTCATGCCTAAAACCGCACCGTCAGCTGTACCTGAATTCGACGACTTTCATAAACTAGCCTAATTAAGTTATATTGCACTCTATGTAGGGTGAAGATTACCGCACAGCATTTAGAGTAAAAAAATGGGCTGTCAACCAATTTGACAAAGGAAACAATGATTGTAACTTACCCACCCCCTCTGGCAAGTTAAAAGACCAAAGTATATTACCACGTCATCCGCATACTGTAGAGTCGTTATACCAACCGGAAAAGAGCTATCAATTTCTTTCGAATAGACTGCTTATAACAAAGGACTGAGCACTGATCCATGTGGTAGTATTTATCTAGTTACTTTCATAGTCACTACACTATTGACATGCTATTGACTAAAGTTGGCAACAGATTTTATACAGAATTCATGGACGGGGTTGACACTGGTATGTTGTTTCTTCTATCCCCTTACTCTTGCCTATCATCCTCATTTATTGCTCACATTTTTGTTTAGAGATCGCACTAGTCGAAATATATTTTTGTTTGTTCTGGTGGAAAAAAGGATATGCGCAGGGTGACAACTGAATAAATAATAACCAGATACAACTATATTAAACATAAGTAAATAATTAATAAATGCGTTTAAAACACATGATTAGTATAAACTAACATACAAATTGGAACAATATTTTAATATGCTGCACAAAAATGAGGTTTCTAAGAAAAACTTCCTGAAAAAAATATTAAAAACATAACCTCAAATTAAAATTGACTCCAAACGGCCAAGTTTACGGTATCACAGTTTCAATATTTGAAATTGGGGCACGAGCACACTTGGTGGTGAAGGTAGTACTAGGTACCTACAACAACCCTACATGGTCTTGGAACCTGGATCTTCTAGAAATTTCGAGATATTTGACTTTGAACGTACCTCAGACCTGCATCTAGCCCACATAAAATCGCCAAGTTTAATGTGCCACAGTTTCTATATTTAAAATTGCGGCACGAGCACATTTGGTGGTGAAGGTAGTACCAAACTTAGTGACACCACTGGAAAGATATTAATGATGTGTTTAGGACAAAAAGCTCTCAAAACTAACCAAATAAACTCTTTCCTGCAGTGTATAAATGTGTTGTAGATTGTGGGTTTAATATTTATAGCTTATATTGATAGGCCTAGTCACCTGTTAGGCTATTTCTTATGATGACAAAAAAGTCTCATGTTAGGATCCTTAATACTTTAGAATATCTAGTTCTTACCATAATGTTTTGACAGTTCTAAAACAGAAATGAAGTAACCTCAAATGACTAGGGCTCTGCGAGTACTCGTATTCCGAGCCGAGCTCCTCGTTTAAGCATGAGATCGAAAGTTTTGTAGGCTCATCATTTTTAAACTTCCACTTGATGTACTTAATAATACATTTTTAAAACTCAATAGTAAGCATAGTTTATTTAATTGAGATAATATCGGCATTTCCAAATTTCTTCACTATCACTTAGGCTGTATCCGAATAGTCAAGTACACTCGAATTGATGCAGTCTTGATAATTTTACCCTTCTCGCGGTTTTCATAGTGAAGACTGCATCTAAACTATTCGAACGGCAACACACTTGGGCCCACAGTGCTGCTTCCTACCGAATAATTTGTGTAAGTCGATGCTCAACAGACGAAACGATAATACTAAAACAATTGCCAGTAAACACCGCACCAACGCCATATGGCTCGTAGCTTTCGTATCCATGGTTACCAAGACCTCGAGAAAACTGCACTCGGTCTAGTCCGCGACTATTCGGACAGATCTACACTTGGTCACGTGATTGCCAATGCAGCTATCAACGCCACGAGCGAACGCGACGCCGCATAAGTAGACTATTCGGATTTCGGATACAGCCTTACTTTACATCATTGTAAAGTGTTTCTACCCTGTCTTGTTAAACATTTCCAAGCCGTCGTGCAGCTATTCATTTTATTAACTTTTTTTTTATCATTATTGTTGGTGTAATTTTAATGTCCTTAAAGATATAAATGTAAAATCATTTTAATTATTTTTTATTAGAGTTTTATTTGAGTGGTGTTCTTATTTTTAACTTGTTTTTATAAGTGTTATTTTTAATTTAAAAACTGATATTTTCATTGTTTAACTTTTTAAAAAAAATTATTTACTTTTTATAAAAATGAATTTCAAATTTTAAGAACATGTGTATTAATATACTTTAACATTTTAAAATTTATTAATATATTCAACACAAATGAAAAAATCCAAGCTGGCAGACCCCTACATATTACGGTAATAGCTTTAATGTATTTTTTATTTTTTTTACTCTATGCAATCATAAATTACCACTCATTGGACATATAATCATGCATTAGGTCTAGTTGCTTTGTTAAGATTTATTTTATTTTAAAATATGCTTGAAGTTAAATTTTCTAAATAGTATATTATCAATACATATTTTACTTTAGATATCTATATAGTTTTATCCCCATTGCTATTGTAATGATTATTTTTGTGATTAGGAGTAGAGGTATGCTGTGGTGCACCCAAACATTTACTTTCAAGGGTGTAAGGGGAGTGCCAATAATAAAGGCTGTAGCCAGAATTAAATTTAATTTTGGTAGAAAATGGTTGGGGGAGGGGGACTAGTGTGGTATTTAAAAATAAATGTGTATTATATAAATTATAGTTTTCTGTTTCTAGTATCAGTGTCTTCCGAATCTTGTTCACATAACAACAGTTAAAGTCAAAAGGTATGAAAATTGTGCTTTTGTTGGGCGCCACTCCTAGGATCTAGGAGAAAATAATAATAAAAAAAACATTTACCTCGGCTAATTCAGACAGTGGCACGATGACTCGCAATACTCGAGACCACTAAGGAATACTTAAAATAAAACATGAGCAATTTAAATAAAAAACGGACTGTTGAAATAAAATGTACTAATTTATACTACAATAAAAATAAATGTATAAAATAACAATTATTGGAACTTTTGTGGCTTTATTATCGTTTCCTTTTTTTTACCACATCCCAATACTACCTATGGAATTCCGGATAGTTAAAATTCTAATTTATTTGACAAAATAAAATAGTATTGTTGAAACAAAAAAGAAGAGAAAAAAACCCAATAAAATTAATATTTATACATAAAATAAAATATTAATTAATTCTCTGAATTAGATAGTCTTACTGAAAGTTCTTAGTTGAATTCTGATTTTTGATTTAAGAAAAAAAAAATGAATTTAAAGTTGAAGAGTTGGCTTGACCTCACCAATGATTTAGTCTATGCTGAAAAAACACCAACTTCAGAAATTTGTTTCACTTTATTAATGTTAACTTGTCCACAATTCTTAAAAAAAATAAAGTCTAGCTATTGCACATACACTTAGCTTTCCATTTGCTACTTGAACTTTACTTTAAAATCATTAAGTCACTTTAAAAATAAATTAAATTAAGAGCTTCACAGATTTTGCCCCATGTTAGACCAACACCGAGGAAGAAGACCCTAGTCTCCTCCAGAAAGTATTCCAAAATCAAATTTAAAAAAACGTTCTATTTTTTTCCCTCCCAAGTACAAAGAGAAAACTAATATATTAAAACAAAAGATTAAATGTCGGCTATGGACTAGATATGAAAATCAAATACAATTCAAGTTTAATATAAATATTGAAATATATACCAATGAATGTGAACAATGTATTCATAAGAGAGTTAAAATGTTTATTTTAATCTGTCAGAATTGAAAAGCGCGCTAGTTTGAAGTTATTTACATCTTTCTTCTTTTACTTCTTTTACAATCACGAGACCCGCCACTCACTTGTTTGATAGATCTGCGCATACGTTGAAATAAATCATGGCCGATATTGAAAATAAATAATTATATATATTTATATATA
>CABEEJ010007979.1:12113-26716 GCA_901482245.1 Timema douglasi | reverse complement strand
GGGTTTGTTGACTGACTAGTTCATCTTGTTACTGTGTATGGGTGTGTCGACTGACTGGTTCACCTTGCTGCTGTGTATGGGTGTGTCGACTGACATGTTCACCTTGCTGCTGTGTATGAAACCAACTATAGTAGTAGCCAGAGACAAAGTAATGTTGATTATGATCCTACATTATGCATACGCACTCTAATTTGTCAAGTGAGTAATAGACTCATTTCTCTGCTCAAAGAAAAATATCTTCACGCAGTAGTAATTCTAATGAGAAGCATAAAAACCACTAAAACAATCCTCCCCTATCTTACACATTTTGTTGGGACACTTTGTTTAAAATGATCTTTTTTTGTATGAAGATTAAATCTTGTTTCGCATCATTTACCTTTAATGTCAAAACTACGACATCTCATGTTAAACTTCGTTGTAAATGAACTAATTATACCTCTTTATTAAAAAAACATTCAACCAAAAATGTAAACCTTTATTTCCTCCTTTTAAATATAAGCCATATATTTAAATTATTTTATTAACTGTGTCTTAGAACCCACTCTAGTCAAACGTAAACATCAATAACTACTCTAATAAGATAGGGGGTGAAACTACATAGTAAAACACACCCTCAATACACCTAACCGGGATTTAAACCCCGATCTCACCATCGTCTTCAAACCGGTCCAATATGAAGCGTACAGAGTAAAAATGGGTTTAAAGTCTTATACCACACATTTTTACAGAACACCAATTTTTAAATCCCAAACTTTGTAAGGGGCACAGTAAATACATTTTAATTAATTTAAACATGACAGTGACCTCTTTTACCCACAATCTAAATTACATTGGAAAAGTATCATGATTGTCTAAGAGATGGCAGCACTAACTTCATTTGAGTTAAAATTGTACTATAACCTTTTACACTATATCCATCATATGTGAGTGACGCGCTAGACCATACGACCACCGATGTGGGGCTAAAACTGATTAAATAACGAGGTATTTCTGAACGTTTGGAACGCTTATCATCTCTCAAATAATAAGTTGAAGGTTCGAATCTCTGACGAGATATTATTTCCAATACAACGATACGTGTAAGATGAGGTTACAAGGAGTCATCGAAGCAGGTCGGCTAACGTTCCTTCACAAGATAACAATCCAGACAACATTCTAACACAAAACTTCCCTTTGTTTGACTGCCAACGTAATTACACTTCAAGATCTCACGAGAAAGGTAGGGGGATGTGGGGGGGATATATGTAATTATCTAATAGAAATGATAGGTTTTGCACGGAGCAAGGCGGAACATTTGTTATAGAGAGTTTCCTCTGCCACCCAAGTGGCACACGGCTCGTACGTGGAAAGGTGGAATGAGTGAGTGTTTAGGATATGCATACATGGGGGAACTCCGCCCCCGGCTATTAAAAGGGAATAAAGTAACGAGATATTTAATTAATAGCGGATATGATCACATCATAGTAGTGTAAATTCATATCCCACTGGCTTCAAACATAAATAAAACTACGTCTATCCATCAGAATAAGAAATTATTATTATTAGCACCGCGTCTTACTACCCGTTCACTTACGCTATTGTGTAATGGTAGGGTGATTGTGAGATGAAATAGAGGACCTACAGTTTAACGTGGAATCCGAACCACGGGGGAGGCCTGGCATTCCCCACATTCACAAGTTGTGATCAATACACGTCTTGTGAGAGGTGAAGGAAGGGTTTGGCAATCAGAAATCTGTGCCGGGACCGAGGTTAGAACCCCGGACTCCCAGCACATAAGTCCTACACCTTACCCCTATACCGCCAGGTCACTGACTAAGAAAGGTTGTTCACACATGCACATATGTAGTCTATTTCCACTACTAGATTATTAGATACAGTTTAAAAAAAATCCATTTAAATGTCTTTACTAATTTTGCACCTTATTTTATACTCAGCCAGGTTACATAAAGATTACTAGTTAATCAAAATGTTAAATTCAAAATGAATAATTTAATGAATTCATTCATATAAAGGAGACAGTCTCTGTAAATATGTCTTTACTAGATCTTTAGATCTAAACACCAAAGTAATGTAATGTGTTCTTTAGTACGTAAAGTGGTTTGTGACCAGACACGTGTCTGCCGGTGCACTCTGAAACCACCTAGATTTATTATAACAGTTATTTTTGAATGTTATCATCAATATATGATAATAAAAGGAAGTGTTTGTCTGTGTTTGTGTTTTTTATTGTGTGCGATGCCCAGCCAAATCTACGGCACTCAGAGATCTGAAATGTTTAACATAGGTGGACGAAAGGGAGTCCAAATCAACCTCGAAACCGGATTTTTAAATTTTTCATTATCTTTTTAATTAAGTTATTTTTAACAATTTTTTAAAGAAAATATTTATCTGGTTTATAATTATGTTTCAGAGATACGGGCACCACTGGGAGCGAGGGGGAGGAGCTTATATAATTCTTATACCACAGTGGGTCACGGACAATGCCGTGCGGGATTGCTAGTTTACATAATTTTATCTCATATAATGGTGGCAAATAAATATGAACACATAAGATTACCAGAACAAATATATTTCTCAAAAACTGATAGAAAACTTCTATTACAATTTCAAATATAAATATATTTTAAAAATATAGTTGAAGTATTTAATTAATATAAATGTTTAGACCCAACAAATTCCCTATAAATATGAATATAGCAACTTATGATTTCAAAATAGCGAGTATAAGAAATACAAATATACATTTTTTGAAAANAACTTATGATTTCAAAATAGCGAGTATAAGAAATACAAATATACATTTTTTGAAAAAAAAATAAAAAAAATTGAACGATTTTGATTAATTGGTCAACGAATTTAACTACCCGTTCTAGTTATACTACTTGTGCTAATGTGTTAGAGATGAGTAAGGTTGAATTTAAATGAAGTGCACCCACATTTGCGTGAATAAAGAGTGGAAATCCCTTTAGTTAAAACCACTCCAAGTACACCCGACCGGGATTCGAACCTCGATCTCCACATCATCAGCAGCGTGGTCTATTGAGGGAGTGACGAGTTAGACCATGCAGCCCCCAAGGTAGGTTTTGATTAATTTACATTCACTTAAATATAAAATTAAAATAAATAACTCTTAATAAGTTACGATACAAAAGTTTTTATTTTCTTGGCAGGTGCAGACAGATAATTATATTCTATATTTTCCTAACATAAACAATTAATGTGTTTATTTTTGCTTGAAGAGGAGATGTGATATTTATAAATAGTCTTAGTAGAGAATGCTGTATATTGGAACATTTTCCTTTTCATTGGGTTAAAGAAATGCAAACCATCTCGTAGATCATTGTGGATGCTGGGTGACTGCAGATTATCATGCTAAAATTCATTCACATTAAATTTATTGTTAAAATTTATGTAGAATGAGGTCTTAGTAAAATCTCTAGTTAAATGTTTACTAAAAGCTATCAACTTTACATATATTTTGAGCTTTTTGTTTCTAATTTAAAACAAAACGTATATATTTAACCTTCTCAGTGCGACGATACCTTTGAATTTATTATTTAGCACCACGTCTTACTACCCGTTCGGGTTATACGCTTTAAGTACTAACTACTCTAATAGATTAGGAATTGGGAAGGTTTTATTAGAGAAAGTGAACCCGCATTTGCGTGGAGGGAGAGTGGAAAACCATTTAGGGAAAAAACCGTTCACCCGACCGAGATTCGAACCTCGATCTCCCCGTCCACAGCAGTCGAGCTCAACACGACAAGCGCGTTAGCCAACTACGCCACAGAGGCGGGTAATACCTTTGAAATGACCCCTCTTCCAGGTCTCTATGTCTATAGTAAGTTTTACCATTTATATCGGGTTGAACAATCTGTTTAATTTATTAACAAAAGATAAATACAAAAATAAATATTTTAATACACAATCATGCACAAATAAAAGTTTCTATTTTGCCCGCTATCCTGAGCCACTGATCTTTAAAATGAGCGTTCATTTGTTGATATCGTTTCAGTCATTTTAATTACAGGAAATCGTTTTATACGATGAGTTCGTTGAAACTTCAAAGAATACGTTGATCACCATCATTCTTAGTTGAAAAATAGCATTCTAGTAAAAAGAATCATAAACTACTCTGTAACAGTCAAGAAACTATCAGAAACAAAATATATCAGCTCTATAAAAGATTGAATAAACCTCGAGACGTATATTTTTGGCAATGGAACAGAGCGTCCTATTCTGCAGTAGTGTGTCCCAACTATGAGTCATGTGACAGCTCGGTTTATGGACCCTTGGTCGCACTCCTCTCCTTACGAACGACCAACACCACGTCCACTCATAGGAACAACATGTTATAGCATTCAGACCTCTCACCAACATGTTATAGCATTCAGACCTCTCACCAACCTCACATACATTCAGAGGAACAACATGTTACAACACTCAGACCTCTCACCAACATGTTATAGCATTCAGACCTCTCACCAAAACCACGTCCACTCATAGGAACAACATGTTACAACATTCAGATCTCTCGCCAACATGTTATAGCATTCAGACCTCTCACCAACCTCACATACATTCAGAGGAACAACATGTTACAACATTCAGACTGCTTGTGCCTGTTAAATTATTCACGAAACATGAACACGTTAAGGGTCCCACTTTCTTGAAAGGACTTATTACTACGCTGTGATATTTTTATGGAAGCCTCTAAACCGACAAAACCATCCTAAATCATTTAAAATAACGGTCGTGATCATGTTAAAACGTGACTCTATTTTTTTGGAGGACATTTAGGTCTACGAGCTTAAGTTTTTTTAAACTATAAAACTTAAAATAAATGAGTTGACTATTAAGAACATGTTAATTGATATCTTTCCTTTTCAGTTTGTAGCTATCTATATTTAAAAATAATAAATCACTTATAAATAATGAGTTAGTTCTGACCGTGTGCAACTCGTTTCCTTCTTCCGGTAAGCGGCTCTGTCAAGCTATCTTCACATCTTGACGGTGGCCTTGTCAAACAAACCAATGTGGCTTTAACGAGGATCCTAGAGTGGGGAGACATAAAAAAAAAAACAGGTTTGCGAATCCAAACTGAAGTTTTTATATTAAATTGATAAATTTGTATTAAATAGCTTATAGCTGTACTTTAAAATAATGTAACTCCTCTGAATTCCTCCCCCTTCTCCCCCCCCCTCCCCACAACACACAAACTGGTGGCAACATGGTTTAGAGAGTCATCTATATAGACTGTCGCATTAAATTTTCTCTAATAGTCTAACTTTGCAGCACAAATGTTCATGTTCGGGCACATTAGACCACAAATGAAACACAAACGGTTGAACAAAAAGATGTTTTAGGCAATGTGGTGGGTCAACTTGAGTTACGTCGTTTGCCCATAAGACAGTAGTGGAAAGATTAGCCAATACCAATGTACCGTGACCCAGAGGACACCGAATGTACTAATCATACATCCTTTCCGTGGAGGCTCTCTCCATGTGCCTATGAAATGAGATGAAAGTGAATATGAGAGAGTGGAACCAGTGGAAATACTTAAACCCAACTTAGGCCCAATCAACTAAACTCTGGGTATTGTCAGTGTGAATCCCCTTTTGGAGAAAATGCCCAAGGTATCATCCGTGAATCGAACCCAGAACCCCTAGTCTCGCAGTTACGTACACTAACCGCTACACCACGGGGCCAATTTGTGCCTAAATAAAACGGGAACGAAAGTTAATCCACTAGTGTTCCCTACTATTTTGCTACCGAGTGTACAGGACTAGCCAAGCGAGAGGTTTTTTGGTGGATACCGAAATAAACAACTTCAAAGTTTTCACAAAAATACCCGAAAGAAAAACTTTTTATATCCCTTTTTATCGTTGAAGGCAGAGTTTCCCTCTCAGTGGAATGGGCGGCCATCAATTTGCTCTCGAAAGATGGCAGGATATCTGCAGAGGAAACTTGGTTTGACCTTGTCCAGAGGCTTACTCCACTCTTATCTCAGACATTCCTTTGAATCGTACACATTAGTTTCAAGATTAAACGTCAAGGTCTAAAATGAGGCATTTGTTTTATTTATATATTTTTGCCACTATGATTCTGTTTTCAGATATAATTTATAAAAAGCTAACATATTAGAAGCTAATCGATAGCTGTAACCTGTATTTAAACTAGTGGTGGTGGTACTGAGTTAATGGCCTGATCTCGGTTACCAATTCCACATAATCACATGAGCTAATCAAAAGCAATTTTGTTTCTATTTTCATCTTTCAATAAAACACAGTTCAAAGTATATTTAAGGAAACAAACTTTTCTTGCAATCAACATTAAAAGCCCTTTATATTACTATTAGTAACTATACTTTCCATCAAAAGTGACAGTTGCAGTTCACACAAACTTTTATGAAAGTAGTTTTGCTAACTCAAATAACTGTTAAAAGTGGTTTTCGCAATACTGTCTGTCCGTCTGTAGCGCTTCGGCAAAAACTTAATATTTATAGTTTTCATAAGGTCCTCCAGAGAGGTTTTGGAATTAGGTATCTAACCCTAAATTTAAGGGTAGTTTACTAAAGAGTAATAAGAGAAAAATTAAGTTTCCCAAAATTCGCTCTAATGATTTTGATTAAATTGTATATCTAGACATTATTATTATAAACAAGATGACAGTTCTCATTTTCTCATGAAAATGACTTTAAAGTACTTTACATAAGGGAAATTTTCCAATTTTGATCATTTCTCTGCAACAATTTGAGATATGAAGTATCTTATTATCTTTGTGGATAAATCTGTATCAATAAATATTATAACCTAAAGTGATTTATATTGCTCCTTCACTGCTCTCGGCCATGGACTAGCCCATTTTTATATTAGTTTGTTTTAATTTGTGTGTTAAGAGAAAACCCCGTGTAATCCCAAGACTGATGAATTGGTTATTGACTGTAATAACTTTCTCAGGAGCCAGCTCTGTCACCACAGTAATAAACAGATTTCGCTGGAAGTGTCCTGTGAGAAGAAATAAACCGACACAGTTTTGTCACGTGAATAAATAACAATAATTTAATGTCGTGCCAACGTGTATTTTTAATTTCTATTTCTTAAAACATTAAATAATATTGCTTGGAGGGGTTGGTAAATAAGTACTTCAAATAAAAACCTATTTCTTAGAATTTTATTTCACGGGAGACATTCCATGAATCTTTTTATCTTTAAATCACATTTTATTAATTGTAAGCTGCATTCATTATTACTCAAAAATGGGAATGGGACCGATTTATAAATGGGGACGAGGTTAAAAATCTAAAAATATAAACAAGTGTTGTGTCTACCTAGTATCTATTTCCAAAATTAACTCGGGTTCACTATTCATTCACAGACTAATTCTCTATAGTATCAAGAAATTACCCATATTCTTGAAACTAGTGCGTAACAGTTCTTGGATTACACCCAAAGAACACCAACAGAAAAACCCAACATCGTTATTATTTAGTTTAGCTTTTACATTTTAGCATGAGAGTTCTTTGCATTCTTAATACCCACTTCGGTGGCCGCATGTTCTTAGATAGATTAGACTCCCGATGATGAAGAAATCGGGGTTCAAATGCACTGAGGCTTCATTTTCCTAGGTGGTTTTTAACTCCTTCTTCTAAATTACACTGTCCTCAAGGTCCCTAAAAGATTAGCGTAGTGTATAAAACGAACGGGTAGTAAGACTCGGTACTAGAAATAAAAAATAAATAAGTACTGATTGTTCATAATTATAATCTAATTGCTTATTAAATAATTGGTACGACACCCCACACAAACTTACTTATTCCTAAAAATAGCACAATTTTCATATAATTTGGAATCTGGGAGGTTCCTTCCTCCGTTCTCATTATGGAAAAGAGAAAACGAAGAAGAACCCTAAATTAATAAATTAGATAGAATAAAAATTTGAAACTAAACAGTTGTGTATAACAACAAACTAGCGGGATCCATAGACCGTGAAAAGCGATTTCTGCCTCAGATAGACCACAAGATGAGTAAAACGAAATAATATACATTTTTAAGGAAACATACTGGGATAAAAAGAAAATCACATCTCACCAAAATTCATACATGAAGTTTAGAGACTATTACAGAAACATAGGCCTATTATTCCGTGCATTTTAAACTCGGCTATTACTCGGAAAATATTATGTTTACAATCAGTGGCAGATCCGGGTGGGAAGGGGGGTGGGGGGTGGACGCTAAAGGTGCATATATACGATTTTTTGTTAAGTTGTTTGAAACAACAATTTCGAGAAATTTCATTTTTGTTTCTCTCTTTTGGAACTTTTGTAAACTACTCTTAGTGTTGTGGTTGGATATATAATTACAAATTTCTTCGGTTATACCTTATGAGAAAAAAAACCCAAGGTACTAAGTTCTAGCCCGAACAGAAAATGGTTTTCGGCTCTAGGCCAAGTAAGACACACACAGCCAGAAGACATTGTAAAACCTACTTTTTTGTGTTTACATCCATCAAAATCTCTCACTCGATTTTTTTGGACTATCACGATACTTCCTCTCTCATAGCGCTGGAAATTAAACCTAGAACATATCATAGAACATAGAACATATATATCTATGACACCCCTCCCTCCTTCCATGTTCTCAGAGATGTAGTAGGGCGCGCCAGTGTGAAAGCCAGCCAGCACTAGTCAGGAGCCGAGGAATGAGAAGAGGTGGCTGGAGTGACGTATAGAGTGGATCTGTAGAGTTGACGTGGCCTCCTCTCCCCTCTCCCTGGGGAGAATAGGGAGCAAGAGAAGACACGAGGGAATTGTTTTTATATCCTGCTACTGACACTCCCTGGGATCAGACACTCACTAAAACCACCAATCTGGCTAACTCTCTTCTTATCCTTAGGGGTAACAGTTAACCACATTTACAACAAAAAATAGTAGCATGACTGATATTTTTGTACACCGCGTCTTACTACCCATCCTGGATAGCCACATAGATACACCAATAAGATAAGGACTAGAGGAACTGATCCCCAATTGGCGTGGAAGGAAAGATTAAAATAATTTAGGGAAAAGCTATGGTATATCAGTATGGAATACAAACCCCTGTCTCCTTGCCCCCAGAAAACCAGACCACACAAGGTTAACGCATTAGCTCACGTGACCACTGATATAACATATAACATATAAATTTACATAACAGCTCATCCGCTCACGCACCAATGCGGGTAGCAACATATAATTAACAAATGAAAGCATAAAAAGATCAAGCCGCTTTGTTAAGTTTCCTTTATTTCTTAGTTATTTAATGCTAGTCAAAAAAAATTACTTTTCAAAACGTGTAAAAATATTGTTTCCATTTTTTCTACGTAAAATAAATAATTAGTCTAATATGAAATGGAGCGTTTTCAATTATCAAAGTAAAAACTTTGTCTTTGAAAATGAGCACGGTTTGGACTCAAGTGAACTGTCCATTATTAACTCCAGATACCATTGATTACTGACACGGGACGACTTTGGCTATTTGTGACGGCTGAACATTTAATCAAAACTGTTCCATTTCACCCCAACTCGTAAATATGTTCCATCACTTTTAAAATAGAGATAAATTTGTTTCACGTGTCAAAGTGACAAAACGTAATTTAGAAAGCGGAGAAAAATTAAACAATTTTTAGTGAAATTTCAACTGCAACAAAAGGTGTGGATAGACAATACCTACACCTATTGGAATTTTAAAAGGACTGATTTTTGCAAGATAAATAAGTAAATAAAGGAATTTATACTTTAATACCATAAAAATATGGTACGTTTAAACAAACGCGTCTCTTCGGATTACATTTTGATGGAATATTTGTGTAACTATGAAAAAAAAACACGGCTAGGGATTTGAATTCTGGCCGTCCAACAATATTTTCCAACGCTATACCGACTGAGCCACCAGGGATTCACTCCATGCCATGTAACTATATACTGATACTTGTTTAAATTTTCTTTAACCACAAGGCTTAGAAATGTATCTTTATTTGACTAAACTAAAGTACATTAGAGAAAAATAATAAAAACATGGGGAAGTAATTTAAACATGTGAATAATATTTCTAAGCTCTTAAATAAATTTACAAGATATATATGCTATTGAAAAATCACGGAAAAAGTACTTGGTATTCCATGATTGTGTTAAATATATTTTACATTATAAGTGTACAAGCAATGAACACTCACTGCGAATCAAAACACATGTGTTCTTTGCTGGGAAAAAATTATTTAATTCGAATGTCTAACGTGAGAAACTCTAACTTGAAATCATCCCTCCCAAATTGCTCCAAATGTGTATACCTTCTTTGGCCATGTAAACCAATGCAAGTGTCGCGGAGTGATAGGTGCTCCCCAGTCAACTATTTGTGGTGAGTCTGAGGTGGCAGCCAAGAGCCAGTAAATGTGCCATCAACAGTCGTTCTTCTTCCTTGTAGGCTACCCCTGTGATGTAGGGTTTCTACCCTCAAGAGACTACTATAACATGGGGGTTGAAATGGGGGATTCCACTCTCACTACATCAATATAGTATGAACTCCCTGACGAGACCTTTAGAAAGTACTTCTAGGACCAAACGGCTGGTGGGCTTGGCTCTCACTTGGGAGGTTGGGGTTTAATCTTGACCCACTTCAATCTCATTCTCTTTTATACTTCCTCTCACTATGCTAGATACTTTTACAATCCTCATCAACAAGGCCCAGATGTTGATGACTTTGTTTTTTATATTACAGACAATGTTCATGTATTGTGCTTTCACGACATGGCTTATTTGGAGATTTCAAAGCTATTTTGGGAAGCGGGTTGCATCTTTACTTGACGCTCCTATGCAGTCTAAGTAACACACTTATACACCAATGTAAAAAATAGAGAGAGACAGAAGAAAATGAACCGCTCACCCTGGGAGGCCTCTTGTTCATCTACTGGTAATACTTCCCCCATTCCTTTGACAAGTTTACACAGTCATTGTACCATTTTCACATTGAAAACTTTGACTTACTTTTTAAAATTACTGTTTTTGTTTTCTATTCTAGATATACATGGACATTTTTAATCCTCATTCTGGCAGGAAGACTCCTTCCTACAAGGTATTCTCGTGAACAAGCCAAATAACCTAAGTTGTAGAGGATTTACAAAAAATAACTTTACATAAAAACCTAATTTAAGATAAAATGAATAGTTATATGACACTACAGGAATATTTTAAAAATTATTTAGGAATGTATGGTTTCTGTTTAAACGTTCTATTTCTAAGACTCGCCGAATAAAAAGTAAATTCATAAACATTGGTAATGCTGTCTTGACCTGCCGTAACGTCACAGATAGGCAATTTTCTTGATTGTGTTCATGACCCCCTGATTGTGGAAACGTTTTATAATCACGTGGTTGTCGGAATGAGAAGATAACGTGGGCAATAAACTTTGTATCCTCTTAGTCTGTACGGTCGGGAAATACACATTCCTGGTGTGACATTGCTACCGCGTCTTACTACCCGTTCGGGTTGTAAGATTAAGTACTAATTACACTAATGGGTTAGGAATTGAGAAGGTTTTATTTAGAGGAAATGAGCCCGCAGTTGCGTGGAATGAGAGCTAAAAACAACCCCAGCTCACCCAACCGAGATTCAAACCTCAATCTCCCCGTCCTCCACAGTCTAGCTCAACATTAAACTAGCGCGTTAAATAACTACGCCACCGAGGTGGGTTATTAATTATTAAGAAGATATTTGTAAATATGTATTATATTTAGCAGAATGCAAGAATTTTCTAGTAAATTTGATGTAATTTTCGTAAATTTGTAGGTCATTTTTTGATCATTTTTGGGTCATTTAAGTCAGGGTCCTACTCATAACTATCCTCAAAACTATGCGAATTACACATTTCTTGCAAAAATCAAGCTAAAAATCAATAGGGGCTTAAAATGAATCTGGATCATGGTTGTAATGCCAACCAAATAAATAAGAACGCGTAAAATTCGTGAAATATTGATATTGATTCTAAACAATATTCGTTGAAAAA
The DNA here is from genome assembly GCA_901482245.1 of Timema douglasi. Classification (NCBI taxonomy): domain Eukaryota; kingdom Metazoa; phylum Arthropoda; class Insecta; order Phasmatodea; family Timematidae; genus Timema; species Timema douglasi. The sequence continues at coordinate 14,678 of CABEEJ010007979.1, read as the reverse complement.
TATATTTTTAATTGGTAATCAAAACAAAATCAGTTTTATAACATGATTTAAAAAATTACACTCCTAAAATTTGTATCAAAAACCCTGAACAAATAAATCGACTATCTAATGCTGGCAGTGTCGAGACCTCGGTGAAGAGAAGAACCAAACGTTGTTCCTCAAGCGCGAGTAAATCCAACGAGAACGGCAAGTGGACTTCCCCTAGCCAAACAGCAACCCTCAATACAATTCAGTCATGCCGGTCATCTATACAGCTCAACCACAGGCGCACCCACAGCACCACATTGTAACAGCCAAAAGATTAAAGACCATGCAGCCCGTTACATAACTTTATGTAGTAGTAGTTTCAAAGACACATTAATAAATTTTGTGACAACTTTAGGGCATGCGCTTACACAGCTCACAAATTCTACACAATGATGATCAACGAATTATTTTGAGAGTATTTGATGCGCAAGAACGATTGACAGCCGTGCTATCCGGATTTGAAGCCATCAGGCGGTTGAAGTTTGAAGATTTAAATATGGAATGTTTAAATGTTTACACAATATATATATATAATAAATCACATATGAACACTGGAATCAAACACTGTACATTAATATTAGTCTGGCACTAACTACCAATTATCTATCCAGGCTAATACTATGAACAAGGCCATATATCACTCTTATTTAATGTATACCACTCATATTTAATGTATAACACTCATAATAACCTTTAAGGGGATTAGGAAAAGTGATAGACAACAAAATGGCCGACACTAGAGGACAAAGTGGAAGACAGCCAACTGCTAGACACGAAGAAACGACGTGGACCAAGTGATCGACACGAGCTGGACCATGTGATAGACAACCAACCGGTAGACAAAATGAAAACAATTATTTGGAAGGCTGGGTGGGTCAAGTGAACGGCACGACTTGGACCAACTGCTAGACAAGCTCATGTATAGGAGTACAAAGTGATAGATAGCCAAGTAGTCTACACGAGAGGACCAACTGCTCGACAAACTTTGATAACATCCAGTTAAGAGTGAGCTAAGTGACAGAACAGTAAATTCAATACAGGGTTGTCCTGGTTTACACGCAAATAATTTTTTTCCCCAACCCGTCAGCTTAACCTCACACTACTTAACATATTTTTGTAGGGTTTGCTAAAATAAAAATGTAGGTGGGAAAAACTCGAACTAATGATGACCTAATAAAAGAATATCACGAATTGAACAGTCGCAATTAATTCTGCAACGCTGGCGGCAACATTAAAGAACAGTGAGCGCTGGTCCACACGTATGAACTATCTTATTTTTATATTAATAGATTAGAGGTGAGGAGGGTATAATTTAGAGAAAATATACCCGCTTTTCCATGAAGAAAGAGTTGAAAGCCATTGAGTAAAAATTCCTTAGTGGTCTTTATTAAAACTTTAAATTTGACAACAGTTTTAAAATAGTAAGTAAAATAGTAACCGGCAATAAGCGGCAGTAAAAAGAATTTTTATTGTTTTTCAAAGAGATCATTTTAATATCTAGCCTGCATATCTAGTGCTACATATATTTAATTTTTAACACCACGTTACTACCCGTTACTACCCGTTACTACCCGTTCGAGTTAAACGCCGATATACTAACTACGCTAAGGTTGAGGGATGAGTAAGGTTGAATTTAGAGGAAATTAAACCGAATTTTCGTGGAGTGAGTGTGGAAAACAATTTATGAAAATCCACCCTCAGTCAACTGACTGGGATCAAACCTCGATGAATGGTCTCAACGTTTAAGCTGCCGTGTGGAGAATGATGCATAATTATTTAGTACCGTTTCAAACCGTTTCAGAATATATTGAGGGATGGGTGGTAAGCAGGAAGGACATATCATTTAAGGTACAAGATCTAAGCCATCATGCATCAAGGAGGGTTGGTAAGATGATGGATACATCGTTTAAGGTACAAGATCTAAGCTGTCAGGTATCAAGGAGTGGGTGGTAAGATGATGGATACATCGTTTAAGGTACAAGATCTAAGTTGTCAATGTTTAAGGACCAGCTGGTAGGCGAGGTGGGTGGTAAGAGGATGGATTGGAGCTGAATGGGATCAACACGGTCATGATCGATCCGGACTACCTCTTGCTCAGAATGGACACAAGAAGTTGTATGGATTAAAGGCGGTACGAGTACAGGATGGGGACTGGAAGCTGTGCAGATCAAGGCTGGGGGTAGGAGACTGGGAGGAGAGGAGAGGAGCGGTTGGCGGGCATGGTAAGAGAAGGGGATGAGGGCTGGGAGGAGAGTACGGGATGGAGGCTTAAATCTAGACTCAAGGGAGGAAGGGGTCTGCAAGGGGTAGAACGACAAATACAGGGCCATAAGGTACTCTTGTGTAATAAAAAGCCTGTTAAGGTTAGGTTAAGTTAGGTTAGTGGGGAAAGTAATCGACCCCATTCAATGAGGTGGATCAATGTTAACATTATGAGAGAAAGTGATCCACCTCATTCAAGGGGGTGGATCAATGTTAACCTTATGAGAGAAAGTGATCCCTCATTCAATGAGGTGGATCAATGTTAACCTTATGAGA
>CABEEJ010007978.1:14172-26719 GCA_901482245.1 Timema douglasi | reverse complement strand
AGGAATTTAAACTTAAGTAGACCCGGCCCAAAATGGTGTAGTGTATACTTAAAAGATGGAATTTTAAAGTTTTGATTATATTTTTTACTTTCTAGATATCTTAAATATAGATAAAGTATTGTGATCGTCAAAAGAATTGAACTCAATATTTTGATTAATTTCGACGTTTTATGACCACCCAAATCCGAAAAAGTTGTTTTTGCATTTCCACCTGTCTTTCTGTTTGTCCATCTGTCTATCCATCTGTCTGTCTGTCTATGTGTACCTCGGGCTAGAGCCTAAACTGTTTTACCGATTGGGCTTAAAAAAAACTTGGTATCTAGGGTTTTCATAAGGTTTTCCGGAGGGGTTTTTGGAATTGGATAACCAACACTAAAATTAAGGGTAGTTTACGGAAGGATTAAAAGAAAAAAACAATTTAATTAAAATCCGCTATAACTATTTTGATTAAATTTCATTTCTATGCATTGATACATGTTACAAACAAAATGGATACCCTAAATTTTTCATCAAACTGACTTCTTTACTTTTTAACTTTTCGAAAACAGGTAAAGTATTGCGAGCGTAAAAATTTCTAAGCCAAGATGTTGATGGATGTCGACGTTTCATGACCCCCCGAACCCTAAAAAGTTGATTTTGCAATGCTGTCTGTCTGTGTGTCTGTTTAACCCTAAAATTAAGAGTAGATTTATAAAACCCGCCTCGCTGGCGTAGTTGACTAACGCGCTATTTTCGTGTAGAGCCAGGTGGCCGAGGATGGGAAGATCGAAGTGATTTTTCCTAAATGGTTTTCCACTCTTCCTCCACGCAAATGCGGGTTCACTACATCTATATATAACCTTCCCAATTCCTAATCCATCAGAGTAATTATTACATAAGCGTATAACCCGAACGGGTAGTTAGACAATGTGCTAAATAAAAAAACTAAATCTAAAAAATTACGAAAAGAGAAAAAAATCTATTTTCTCAAAAATCGGCTCAAATCATTTGTTTAAAATTATTATCTAGGCGTTGATTAAAATTATAAATAAAATGGCGATTTTCATTTTCCCAAGAAAATAACTTTTAGGGTACTTTACAGAAGCTGAAATTTCCGTATCTCCGCAACAATTTAAGATATAAAATAGTTTATCAATGCAAAATTGTTGGGCTACTAAAAATAAAATAAAACTTTATTTGAAATAAATCTTTATAAAACCAATAGTTTATGAGATATTGGCAAATGTATTAATTCCATAGAGTAAGTAAATAAGTCTCTCAAAAAGTTGTTCATTTCCTTTAACCTCTTAGGGGAAATGTTTGTGCAGCAATGATCTATATCTATCATTTTAAACTAAATAGGCGATATTTAACTTTTTATTGGTCTAAATTTATTAATGAGGAATTTAATAGTAATGTGATAACCATAAGATGTGCAACTCCTAATAAAATGTCGAAAATAGCTTGGGTTTGTTAGTGTATATTATTTCGTTACACATATATTACGAGTTTTAAGCAAATATCTCAATTTTTAAACAATGGATTGAGAAAGTCCATGCAGAGTTGCGTACCACATAATTTTATCTGGGTCTGATGAAATAAAATGAAGAAACTTTTGTTATATCTGTATGAAGCAATAAAATCGTCTCCCTGGGCAACGCTGTGGTTCTGTTAGTGTGCCGTAAAATTATTTTGGCTATAGGCATTTGAAAGCCTTAATAGAGCGGCAAAAATTCACCGTCGGCGTAAAGTATAAAGAGGAAGCTTTACCTAAGTAGGAAGAAAAAGTGTAATTCATCGACATGGTGGAATAGGGTAGAAATTAAAATAATACTTCAGTAGAGTCCAACCAACAAAATTGTTGCGCGCCGGTGTAGTTAAGTCTGTTCAGCGTAGTAATTGTTTTCTGAAAAGTCTTTTTCCCTACCAGAAATCTATTATATACACTAGGCCCATGACTTCTTTGGTGTTGACTGACAGCTCACAGCTGACTTCTGATAGTCAACATTTAGGTGTATACCTAAATTTTGACCGTCAGAAGTGACAGCTGCTAAACACATGTTTTTGCAGATCATATGGTTTGGCGTAGGGATACATAATTAGGTCTGGTAACTTTTCAAAGATGTCAGTCAGCACCAAAGAAGCCTTTGGTCTACTGTAGTAGGATGTTGGCAGGTAAAAAGACCTTCCAGAGAGAAATTCCTACCGTGAGTAGAGTATACTGCCTCAACGAGTTGGATCAGCCATGTCCTGTTCACAGAATAGGACGGGGCAGCCTCAGATCAGATCTACCTTTGCTCACTCTTTTGGCCTCGACTTGCCTCGCTTCCAATTGGCAAGTTAGTGTACACGCGCCTTAAGACATCGGACGCATAGCAGACTGGATTGCCTGTGATGGCGAGGTCAGGGTTATGGGGCTCCACATATGATCCATTTCCTCTTTCTCCCCACGCTATTTCAGGTAAACTACAAGCTAATTAAGATACAACTTTCTTCCTCGTCCATAACCCTTAGATTAAGCCGTTAAATATATATTGTGTTGAAACTTGGCAATTTAAAATAGAATTGTACAGGACTGTACCAGTGAACGGTTGACCTGGCGGTCTAGGGAGTAAGGTGTCAGACTTCTATGCTGGCGGCCGGGGTTCAATCCTCGGTCCCGGCATAGATTTATCTGATTATCAAACCCTTACTTCACTTCTGACAATGACATCTTGTGAATGTGGGGAATGCCAGGCCTCCCCCGTGGTTCGGATTCCACGTTAAACTGTAGGTCCTCCATTTCATCTCGCAAACACCCAACCATTACACATTAGCGTAAGTGTGTATTACCCGAACGGGTAGTAAGACGCGGTGCTAATAATAATAATAATAATAATAATAATAATAATAGTAGTAGACTAAAGCCAGGTGTTACCTCAACAGATTCAATATTATTTTATCATGTTGGTGTTTGGTGCTAAGCTTGGATCTTTATCGTTAAATATAGCTTAGTTTAGAAAGCTCACACTAAATACCTTTTAAAAAGCTCGGGTAAGCTTATGTTTTATTTTACGGAAAGCCATTACGTTGCTGGTTGTTATCCTACCGTGGTCCTTTGTCGACACGTTCTTTTCTCTTCTCCGTCTCTCCCACGAGTGAAGAATATCCTCCATTTCTTTTTATTGATGGGTAGAAATACGACTTCTCGGCGCCCAGACGTTTAATTTATCTGTGAGAGCGCCAAAGGACAATCTTATTTCCTCTTAGGCTGGAGAGAATCGGGTATGTTTTCATTGAGCTGGAATTGCGTTCGTTCGGTTTTGGCTGCGAACTAGAAAAAAATATCGCCTGATTCCTTCTTTTTTTTTTTAAGGGGGTTGAGTGTGACGAGGGTTCAAAATGTCTTAACTTACAGATTATTTTAAAAATAAAAAATTATATTCGTACCCATTGTTCTTCAGTTAAGTGAGGCGCAGTATTTCACTGTGTATTAATATTATTATTATTATTAGTAGTAGTAGTAGTAGTAGTAGCGCGTCTTACTACCCGTTCAGTTTATACGCACTTACGCTAATGTGTAATGGTAGGGTGAGATCAAATGGAGGACCTACAGTTTAACGTGGGATCCGAACCACGGTGGAGGCCTTGCATTCCCCACATTCACAAGATGTGTTGTCAGAGGTGAAGGAAGGGTTTGGTAATCAGATAAATCTGTCCCGGGACCGAGTATTGAACCCCGGACCTCCAGCATAGAAGTCTGACACCTTACCCCTAGACCGCCAGGCCACCATCTTCACTCTGAATGTATTAACATAATAAATTGAGAAATGTTGAGAGTACTGAGAAAGATATTTGTAGCTAAAGGTGATGAGCAAACAGAAGAATGGAGAAAGTGGTTTATTTTAGTAACATGTCTTACTACCCGTTCGGGTTATAAGGTTATTTACTAATCACGCTAATGGTTTTAGGGATTAGAAAAGTTATTTGTATAGGAAATATACTCGCATTTGCGTGGAGGGAGAGTGAAAAGCCACTTTGGAAGAAAAAAGCTACCTTCATTACACCCGACCGAGACTCAAACCTTGATCTCCCCTCCATCGGCTGTCTTGTGAGCTACAAGAGTAGCGCGTTAGACCACGTGGACACCGGAGAGGGTCATGGGAAACGTTACATTATGAATAACTTCATGGTTTGTATACATCTACAAATATATTTATGACAATCGAGGCAAGCAGACTGAGATGCGATCGTCACGTGGTTTGTATCGATGGTGACGTGTGTGTACACGACATTTTAGTTGGGGGACCTGAATACACTAGACAAGACTGAGACGTTAATTAGAGGATAATATGATAATGTATCTGAATTAGGTTGGGTGACCGGTTATTTTTTTAATGGAGGTGTTTCCCTATAAGGTTGAACGGCGATCTTACGTTCTGGTGGCCATGAATTTTCGAGTTCTTCAAGGACAGAGAGCTAGTTAATTGGTTAGTTAGTCTTACTACCTGAGTGTGGTTTGTCTCTGATATTTGCATGTTAACTACACTTATTGGTCAGATATGATTAAGGTATAGCTCAGAGCAAATGTAACCACATTTTCTTGGAGGGATAGCTGTATATTGTTTGTGGAAAAAAATCACTAGCAAATACGCCCATCAGGGATTTTAACCCTGACAGGGTTGCCACTATTTTCTTACTCCCGAGTTACCTGTTTTTTCCAGGTTTTCCAACTGAAATTTCTATTCTTCCAGAAATTTTAGATTGAAGAAAAGATTATTAAAAGTTATTTTTTGTCAAACCTGCTAAATGTTGGATCATGTAATTTATGTTTAAAACAGGATGATTCAAGGTTTCTGGGTAAATGTATCGTCTGTTGATTCACAACCGTTGTTTGAGGTGTAGTTATGTATGAATCAGCGTACTTAAGTATTCAGCTCTCTTTTTCGTCCATCCAGAGTCCTATTATTATAAGCTTTCAGTAAAATGTCCGAAATTTAAAAATATTCCATTATTTTTAATAAATTTTGGAAAACTCCCTATATTTTCTCAGTTTTTCCAGACACAAAAAAACTCCCTGTATTTTCCCAGTTTTTTTTCCGCCACCAAAAACTCCTTGTATTTTCCCAGTTTTTTCCAGCACCCAACACTCCCGGTTTTCCCCCAGTTTTCAAGGGTTGTTTCAGCCCTGACTTACCTTCTTGCCACCTATAAGTCATAAATTACAAATCTTGGCACCATATTCCACGTATCCGAAATACACAGGTTATTTTAAAATAATTAAAGTTCGGAATTTAACATTTTAAATTGCTATATTCTTGACAATTTTTTAAATTGTCTTTAACCTTTTATTTAAATTACCCATTTGAAAATTATTGGGAAATATATATTTCATTTACCCTTAAAAGTAGGAAGTATTTCCTTGATTGATTAGTATATGGTCCTAGCTACGCCATAGTGGAAACTTGTAAGTTAGACGTGCTATCTTTCGGCGTAGATGCAGTGTACCTATGGCAAGAAATATATTTAAGATACCTTTCCCTTCCTCTTAAAGAATTTCACTAAATAATATTATTTGCTGCGTACAATCGAAAGAGTAGTAAGACGCAGTGCTAAAAAAAATTATTTGTGAAAGTAATATCGGCACACTATAACTACGGATGGCTTTTTACTATCTATAGAGCCCTCGGAAATAGAAATATTGTGATCATCAAAAATAAATCGAGAAAGAGATTTTGATAAATGTCGACTTTTCATGACCACCTGAAAACCAAAAAGTTATTTTCAAAATGCCAGCGTTCTGTATCTTAGCATAGAGCTGAAACCATTCTATCAATCTGACTAAAACTTGGTAATTAGGGTTCCCATAAGGTTCCCTCGAGTATTATTTGAAATTAGATATCCGACCCAAAAATTAAGGGTAGTTTACTGAAAGGAAAAACTGAGAAAAAAGTCCATTTTCTCAAAATCAGTTCCACTTATTTAACAATCGGAGGCAATGTATGACAATACTAACAAAATGGAAACTCTCATTTCCCCATGAAAATAATTTTGGGCAGAAATATCAAATTTTGATAAAAATCTTCCCAACTCTTTGAGATTGTAAATAACTTATATTTTTTAAGTTACGGTAGCCTATACTTTCAAAAATAAAAATATTGTATTCAATTTTATTTTTATAAACCCAATAGTTTCTAAATTGTAATCAAATATATAAGTTTTTTATTAAATTCTTTGAAATTTAAAATAGATTATTTTTTATCGGTGCGTCTTACTACCTGTTCAGGTTATATGCATACGTACTAATAACAATAATTAGTTAAGTATGAGTAAGGTTGAATTTAAAGGAAATGTACTCATATTTGCTAGGAGGGAGAATGTAAAAACATTTAGTAAAAACCATCCTCAGTACACTCGACTGGGATTCGAGCCCCGATATTCCTGTCATCGTCAGTCTAATATATTGCAAGAGTGACACCTTAGACGATGCGGCCACCGAAACAGGTTTGAAATTTGTTGTTGTACTGTTTGATGAACAGAGTTTTATCTCTTTTTTCAATTTTTCTGTAGCAGTGTATATTATTTAGTTTTACAATAATTATTACAATATTTAAATAAATGTATATATTTTAAGATAAAAGATAAATGCTGTGCGATGCAAAGAACAATTTATTTTTATATTAGTTTTGCAAAAATGTAAAGTACGTGAAGTTAGATAGCATGTCATTTATTGAATGGCTTAAAAATTAATTTTTTTAATATGAATGTTTGATAAATACTCAGCTATAAAGAAACACAATTAAAACAATTCAATTAGCAAGGTGATAAATTTTCGCCCTCATATTAACAAATTACATCCATAAAAATATAATTTAGAAACGTTATTAATTGATGATTACAAATTTATATTACCGTTATTTTAATAAATGTTATAAATTACGCAATAAAGTCACGTTGCACAAGCAATAGACTTATGTCGCACTTGAACTCCAATGACTTAAAGGTCTCTTTTCTATACTTATAATACGATTCGGACTCATGGTATAAGGCATCAGGCTTTTACTAGACAATATTACTAGTGACGGGGTGATTACACCCTATCCTTATCTTGAGTTAGTTTTATCCATTTCACCTCATTACACCCTATCTCTATCTGGAGATAGTTCTATCCAGTCCATCTCATTAAGCCCTATCCCTATCTTGAGCTAGTTCTATCCAGTCCACCTCATTACACCATATGTCTATCTTGAGCTAGTTCTTTCCAGTCCATCTCATTACACCCTATCCCTATCTTGAGCTAGATATATCCAGTCCATCTCATTACACCCTATCCCTATCTTGAGCTAGTTCTATCCAATCCACCTCATTACACCCTATCCCTATCTTGAGCTAGTTCTATCCAGTCCACCTCATTACACCCTATCTCTATCTTTATCTAGCTCTAACAAGTCCACCTCATTACACCCTATCCCTATCTTGAGCTAGTTCTATCCAGTCCACCTCATTACATTCTCTCTCTTTCATGTCCATTATAATGTTAGCCTCCCATCTCTGTCTATGTCTTCCCAATGGTCTCTTCCCATTGGGTGTGCCGTTCAGTGCTCTGATCATGGTTCTAGTTTCTTTTGTTCGCTCTGAATTTCCTGTACATCGTCTCCTGACAATATTGGTTATGAGTACAGGATTTGTAGTTCATTATTATGTAAATCTTCTCCACTCTCAATTACCTTAATTCCTTTTTGGACCAAACATTTCATAAACACAGTAGAACCTAATTCATCCGAAATAAAGAGGGTGCACACAATTTTGGATAAACAAACTCGCGGATAATTTGTAAAATTGGGTTGTGGTAGTAAAAATAAATATTTATTCTGAAACACGTTTTATAAGATTGATTGAAAATGTATACAATATGTAATACATATTTTTTTATATTAAAAAAATCGTATAGCTTGGTTTGAACCTTTGAACACCCTAAATTTATTCTCGTCATGTAAGAAAAGAGACCCAGTTTCACAACCTTAAATAATAGCCGGTTTAACTATTATTATTATTATTATTATTATTATTATTAGCACCGCGTCTTACTACTCGTTCGGGTTATACGCACTTACGCTAATGTGTAATGGTAGGGTGATTGTGAGAGAAAATGGAGGACCTACAGTTTAACGTGGGATCCGAACCACGGTGGAGGCCTGGCATTCCCCACATTCACAAGATGTATTGTCAGAGGTGAAGGAATGGTTTGGTAATCAGATAAATCTGTGCCGGGACCGAGGAGTGAACCCCGGCCGCCAGCACAGAAGTCTGACACCTTACCCCTAGACCGCCAGGTCACCTACCCGGTTAAACTATTGTTTCATATATTCTGAGTACTAAGCAATTAAATGTGTTTTATTTATTTATTTCCTTAAATTTTATTGCCCATTCATTCAGTATTACATTTTAAATGATCATTTCTGAGAATAGTAATGTCAGAATATGTATCACACAAGTTAAGAGTTATATTACTGGAACTTCTCCGTCATTTCCAATTGTTCTCAAACCAATAGAGACACGGAGATACATTTTATCTCCACTGCATTGTGTTCACTTCTCCTTCTCCCCTTTCCACGTTTCTGATATATATATATATATGAAAAAAAAGACTCTCAAAAGAGAAGTCAGGATCGCGCCGTAAATTTCAGGACTGCTGTCGACATTAAGGTATTTTATGATTCTCTGAAAACCTCGAAAACTCTCAAAAGTTATGCAGAAGAAGGGACCAACGAACTGTAATAGGGGCGGAGAAAAAATTTTGGCCCCTTTTTTTTATTCATAGATTATTTATGTGGTAATATATTTATTTATATCTTTCTGGAGATATTTAGTGAGAGGGTTATATGTATATAGCTTATTAACGATACCTTATTAAATAATTATATTTTCCAAAAGAAAGGATAAGGCTCAAATCTATCTGGATAGTCAGGCATTTAGTTAATCCGCCGATTGTAGAAACTTTAAGATGGGGGTGGAAGAGTATGTGAGTTAAGAGTCAGGATTTTTACAATATGTGTGACAAAAACAAATTGTTGGCAAAAATTAATAAGATGGTTCAAAAAGAAACGTTTTAAATGAAAATAAAAAAGTCTTAGTACAATTCAAAGATACCCCTAACCAATATTCAAGAAGGGTAGAAATTACTCTTAGTAGAAAATTAAACCAAAATATATATTCTGGACCAATATTTTTATTTATGTTGGCCAAAAACATTTACTTTCTCTTTTTTTTTTAAACTACAACAAAATATCGGACATAACATGCACACTCTATCGCTTTTGACCATTGTTGTCTATTTCAATATCTAAAAGTTAAAATTGTGAATGTGGGGGATGCCAGGCCTCCACCGTGGTTCGGATTCCACGTTAAACGGTAGGTCCTCCATTTCATCTCACAATCGCCCTACCGTTACACATTAGCGTAAGTGCGTATAACCCGAACGGGTAGTAAGACGCGGTTCTAATAATAATAATAATAATAATAATAATAATAATAATAATATTAAAAGTTAAATTTGGTAAATATTTCAACGATGTAAGCTAATATAACTTCCTTTATTGTGTGTGTGGTTTGTTGTTTAAAGGGCGAATACCATGTTTTGCTAAAAACAAAAAAATATATCTGTTTGCTCATTAATCTTAAAAGCATTATATTTTATTGTTTAAAGAGACTTGTGTCCTTCTTGCAAGTTATTCTACATTGACCAATATCATTTTAAATCTCATCTCTTTCATCAAAGAATAAAATGACCAAACATAAAAATGGGTGATTTTATAATAATTGCATTTGGTTCTAGAAAGGCCGGTCATTAGACATTGGTTAAAAGGGCTTAAAATCTTGGTTGGTCTCGTCTGAAAAGCGGTTATATTTGACATTGGACCCTTTAACTCCAAGCCACAGAATAAGTTCTCTAAATTGTTTTTCAAACTGCAAATAAAGTATGTCTTTTTTTTTAATAGTGAGATTTGAACCATTATGTAAATCCGTAAAATCCAAAATATACCAACGTGAACTTTTAATGAGCTGATATTATCTCACAACATTGTAGATCAAATTCTATTTAGCGGTGGCCGAGTGTGTGAAGGTTTTGAGCTGTCACAACATACAGTCTGTTCATGATAGGTTTTTACCTGGATGACAGTTCAAACATCATATGTTTAGGTTTTGGGTTGCCAACACTTGTAGAAGATCACTGCTTTGTTATAAATGTTAAGTTTTTTAATTACATGTTAAATTTTGCATTTAAAATAACGTAAACTTAAGTTTTCTTGTATTGTTTCATAACTTTTAAAGATTTATTTTTACCCAATCCTAAACAATATCTTAAACATATAATTAAAAGTACTTATTCTCCGTTTTGGAATGCTATCTATGATGTGTAATATAGTGCGTACACCAATACTTTTTAATACAGGCATAGTATTTACTTGGAAAACGGAAAATACTTGTCATTTTTTTTAAACTTATAATAAATTATTTTATAATTATTTCATATTTCAAAATATTTAGCTGAATAAAATATTTGTATCCACTGCGTGGGTGCATCATTGTAAAAGACTTGTTTCCATCATATTCAACAACATGGATTAAATTCATCGGTCGCCATTTTGAAGCTATGTTAGTTAGACCTTTTGTGAAATTGGTTTTAATAGTAATTTTTGGGTGACCTGGCGGTCTAGGGGGAAGGTGTCAGACTTATGTGCTGGCGGCCGGGGTTCAATCCCAGGTCCCGGCACAGATTTATCTGATTACCAAACCCTTCCTTCACCTCTGACAAGACATCTTGTGAATGCGGGGAATGCCAGGCCTCCACCGTGGTTAAAAAAAAAAAGAAGTTAAAAACAAATTGTTTGGTGTGAAAATTTTGGCTCAAAAAAAAAGTGGCAAAAGCTCAGAACATGGTTTTGCAAATCATATGGCTTAACGAATGGATACATGGTAACTTTAGCTAGCTTTCACCACCAATCTTACCGTAGATAGGGTATAGATACACTGCTCACAGTGTTCACTCCACTTACGGTGAAAGCTTAGTAATAATATTGGTAATAATAATAATAACATAACCACTGAGCATTATTTGTTTGTTTTGATGTACATAAGTCAGGTGGACGCACGTTCTAAGAAGTTCTGGCTTATTATTATTTATTATTATTATTAGCACCGCGTCTTACTACCCGTTCGGGTTATACGCACTTACGATAATGTGTAATGGTAGGGTGATTGTGAGACGAAATGGAGGACATACAGTTTAACGTGGGATCCGAACCACGGTGGAGGCCTGGAATTCCCCACATTCACAAGATGTCTTGTCAAGAGGTGAAGGAAGGGTTTGATAATCAGATAAATCTGTGCTGGGACCGAGGATTGAACCCCGGCCATCAGCACAAAAGTCTGACACCTTACCCCTAGACCGCCAGGTCACCTGCTGGCATATCGTAAATGACGTAATGAACTAGAAAGGTTGAAGGAGAATACTGACCAATCATAACAAAATGTTATCTAGTTGGCCAGGAAAGGGGCTATAGTGGGCTATAAAAGACTTTCATGTAGGGCTCACGCGCAGTGTATCAGTCGGTCTAGGTTTATACGAGTTTAGCCAGTTCTTCCATGAACGCGAGCGTCCAGTCTCTATATTTCTTTTATCTTTCATTTAACAGCACATTTTGTTTGGTCGTTTAGTAGCTTCTATTAAACCAAAATTCGTAATCCTGTAGTATTATTTTGAACCCACATGCTTATTTTGCCTGCGACCTAACACCTCCCACAAAATATCCTGACAAATCAAGACCACGCGATAGTAATAATAATAATAATATGTCAATGGCCTTATCTTAAACTTAACCAAAACCGGAAAACAAATGAGGATTTCAACCAAACAAATGATGTTATACTAAAAACACATAAAGGTTACAAATCTCACCTTGACGGTCTCCACTGTGGACTATATATTATATTAGCAAACAAGTTAAGCTTACCACCTTTCAGGCTAAGCCAAGTAATCATATATCTTTCTTTTTAAACATTGTCTTGTATGTCATCACGTAAGTTATGTTTATGTGGCTTTCATTCTTGCTCATATGTAGCCCCGCCCCACCTCTGTGACGTCACTGTCGATGATGTCCACCATTTCAGATAGATTGCGCCAAGTGTACATCATGTCCTCTTTTACTATCCTTGAGTATGCCAATGAGTCCCTACATAATGTTCCAGACATCTTCGATCAATGAGATGTCTCCCTGTCACTGGATGAGCAATGACGTCACGCAGACCCTTTAGCCAAACCGGGAGAAGTGTACAGTACCTCTCTTTGTGTCATCGTGCCTGTAGACCCTTCTACTCCCTCGCCCGTTTGACCCCCTCGGCACGGTCACAAGTATCGACAGCTTGTTGGCAAAGTTCATCCGCTCTCAGTCTAGGCTTCATTAAAGGTCACCGTGACCTCTTTTTGTCAACTCGACAAGTGTCAACTCCGGAGCGGTGATCCCAGAAACGAGGTTAGGGGGTTGGTCCGGTCTAAAGGGGAACCCCCCCCAACCCCCCCCCCCCCCCC
>CABEEJ010007978.1:0-14167 GCA_901482245.1 Timema douglasi | reverse complement strand
ATAGCGTCTAATGCTCCGGGCCATGAAAACAATAAGGAAACTCGTGGGGACAAAAATATTTATAGAAGAGACTGACCAAGGGGGGAAGGGGGGAGGGGAGAAATTGGCTACAAGTTTCATAAACAAAAATCACAAACACCCACCCGCATTGCTTGTCACGTGGACGAAGGGGTCAGCATCATCTTGTATGGGCTTTCCAGTAGCTGGGACGTCACAGTTCGAATCTCAGCCAGGCTTAGTAGTGTATTTTTTAACTAATATTTTACACACTGTCCTTCCACGTAAATGCGGGTACACTTCCTCTTAAATACTACTTTCCTCCCCTGCCCCATTAGTGAAAATATGTGGCAGTCCGGGAAGGGGTAGTAAGATGCGGGTTGTAGATAGGTAAATATATGGCAGTGCAGAAGGGTAAGAGGGGTTATTTAGAGTTTTTGCTCTTATTTTTTTTAAGCGTAATATACCAGTAGTGTCTGTCAGCCAGATATTCCTGGTCTTCTTCTGGCAGTGGAGGACATGTCACCAGTGTGTGTCGGCCAGACATTCCTGGTCTTCTTCTGGTAGTGGAGGATATGTCACCACTGTGTGTCGGCCAGACATTCCTGGTCTTCTTCTGGCAGTGGAGGTCATGTCACCAGTGTGTGTCGGCCAGACATTCCTGGTCTTCTTCTGGCAGTGGAGGATATGTCACCAGAGTGTGTCGGCCAGACATTCCTGGTCTTCTTCTGGCAGTGGAGGATATGTCACCACTGTGTGTCGGCCAGACATTCCTGGTCTTCTTCTGGCAGTGGAGGACATGTAACGGTCTTCTGAGGCTGGGGACACCTGTAGGTGTGGTTATTTAACCCCACTGGGGGGATGTGATGAAGATGATGATTATGTAATACTAGTAGAAGTCTTTAACCTAACTTTAAGGCCCTTGGCCCTGTCGAATGCAAGTATAAAACCAATTTTGTTGAATGGTGGACGGGAGGGTGAAAGGCGTGGCGTGGCTTCACAACCGGCCAAAGTATCCGTCCACGCCAACGACAACAGATGGATCACGGAAACCGTAGACGGCGCTAGCTACTGGACAGGTCTTGTGGAAAAATCACACGTTTGGAAATGTCAGTTTTTCTTGAGAAAAAGGGAAATTTGTATAGTTGTATTTTCAACATCTGTTCTAAGTTAATGTATTAATGTTTATTAGGTGTTACATTTTCTTAGTTTTTGTTATGCGGCCGGAAATTTTCTATTGAAAAATGTCAAGATAATTGAAATTTAATCACGGTTAAAATTATAGATGATGTATGTATATAAAAATATAGCTTAATCAACATGCTCCTAATCTTGAACAAACCGTTTCCGAAAAGAAAATTGCAAAATAATAATAATTCTTGAAGATAACAGTCTGTTCCCATGGTTCTGCATTTCCACGCCAAATGAAAAGGGCCAATCGCCTTAAACCTAAATAACAAGACTAGGGCAGCCATTGAAAATATAATTTAAAATACCTATGACACCTCCAGGAATCGAACCTGGAATCTTTAAATTAGAATCCAGGGATGCTAAACACTTGTACAAGAGATCATCCCAAAATTTTATTAATATTGATTGTTTGTTTGTATCCATTTCAACGCCTGGGTTAATTCAAACCAATTTTCTTAAAAATAAAATTATCTGACAACTAGAAAAGTTTATAGCACTACTTTCATATATTCATACGTCAAGTCATGTGATGTGTTGCTTTTAATTACTATCGGAATCCAGAAGTTGACATGAGGTAGTATGGTTATTTCTAATAATATGGACTTTAGGAAGTGACTCTGTGTTCCTCGCGAATAGGACTTCCGAAACCGGCGAGTTTATAGTCTCCTTGCCGCAAGTGACGTCCTTTAACAGTACGCTTCTGTAGTCGAATGTCCTAAGGTCAAGGCGTTACTCTAGAGGGGGAATGCCGTGGTTCGGATCCCACTTTAAACTGTAGGTCCTCTATTTCATCTCACAATCACCCTACCATTACACATTAGCGTAAGTTCTTATAAGCCTAACGGGTAGTAAGACGCGGTGCTAATAATGAAAATCCCTTTCCCTGTAAAATTGGTGGGCCCTTTCGTTCTTGCTCATAGAAACTCTCGTGTGCTTGTATCATCGGTCGGTTCATAAAGTGCACGTTAATTACCTCAAATAAATAGATATAAAAAATAGTGTTATTACTACAACAAACCAAACGACAATGATTGTTTGCTGTTACAATTACTCACGCTGGTGAGAAAGACAGGACGCTTTGTATTTTAAATTACCTTCATTCTCTTGTAATGGCCTTCACCCTCCCTTCTCCCGTCATACTTAGCACAGGGTTGTCAAACATGCAGTGTAGAACAGTGTTGTTGGGTTATATATACATTACATATATTTTTTCAGTTTAATTATTTACCGTGGGCTAGACTAACATCCTTCGCGGGCCGCATCTTACTGAGAACCACTGCCTTAGAGACATATAATATTATCAACACCGATAAAATAACACTAGTAATATTAATAAAATGATATCTATTATTATTATTAGCACCGCGTCTTACTACCCGTTCGGGTTATACGCTCTTACGCTAATGTGTAATGGTAAGGTGATTGTGAGATGAAATGGAGGACCTACAGTTTAACGTGGAATCCGAACCACGGTGGAGGCCTGGCATTCCCCACATTCACAAGATGTCTTATCAGATGTGAAGGAAGGGTTTGGCGATCAGATAAATCTTTGCCGGGACCGAGGATTGAACCCCGGCCACCAGCATAGAAGTCTGACACCTTACCCCCTAGACCACTTGAAAAAAAATGTTTGTATTTTTCTAAAAGGTTCTTCGTACCAAATATAAAAATTTTAAAAAAAATCTAATTCTGACATCTTAGCTCAGTCGATGGCGTGTCTTCCTACTGAGTTAAAGGTCCCGAGTACGATTCCCGGCACGGCCTGTAGTGTAAAATATATGGATTGAATAAAAAAACTGATCAAGGTCACAGACTGGAAACAGTAAGGGATGTAAAAAAAAATCTAACTTAATCATGTTTATAAAAGTCTTTAAATTGATTGAAGATAAATTTATTGTTAAAAAAAATACCTTGACCGGTTCTGTTGGGGGACTTCCCCGCGAGCCACCGGAATTAGGAGGTCCCCATACCCCTTCCTACCTAAAACATATTGTGGCTAAGGCTCTCGGTAAACTTGTATATAATTAGTTACCTAAAGTTACCGGAAAGATGCCGATGAAGCTAACGATTTGTTGGAAAACACGCAGTTAGTACAGATTAGTTGCAATCCTCAGAGCTGAGCTTAATGTACCGGAAGCTACCTTGGTTTTTAGTACCACAATTCAATAAACACCGCGGCGTTTAACTGTTATGGTGCAATTTGCGGCGAGAGGTGTGGGGAGGGGGGGAGGGAGTGTGTTCTTGAGTGGACCATTTGTCGGGGATAATGACGTCATAAGTCGAGTTCCCCGATACGCCACTTGGCGGCATTGTGGTCGTTGAAGAGTATCATCAAGAGAGAAGTTTTGTGTAAAACTGATATTATCACCGCTCACTTCATTAACTTTCGTCGCAGGGAACAACGGTATATGTCACAAACTGCAGAACTTTGGGAAGAAGAAAGCTATAAAAAATACAAACTTTATTTTGTGCTCTTTTTTTATCTTTTAGCACCGCGTCTCTCTACCCAATTGGGTTATACGCCTTATGTGTTAACTACGTTTATAAATAAGGGTTGAATATTGAGGATGTGTAACCTAATTTGCCTGGAGAAAGAGTGGGAAATCATTTAAGAAAAATTGATCTCAGTACATTTGTTAGGGACTCAAACACAGGTCTCCTCGATCATCGGAAGTCGAGTCTATTGAAAGAATTACTCCCTATACCATACGGCCACGGAAGCGGATGTGTATGGTCAACAACAAATTACTACATTATTAATGTTATTTTCTAGGTATTGATAATATCTGTCAAAAGTGACAGCTTAAGATCACAAGACTTGACGTATGAATGTATAAAGTAAGTTTTTTGGTAACTTTTGTAAATATTAGCTACAGTAGGTCTGCTTTCTTGTAAGTTTTAAGCTCTAATCCGATTTGAAAACTTTCATAAATATTTTGTATTTATTTATCATTAAGGTACTGTAATGCGTCTTTCTAAACATTAGAATACGATTAAAACACTAATTTAACTTTAACCAAGACACATCATCCATTCCCCCGACCATTTCCTCCCTCAATTTTTAGACGGTAATCCCCAAGGTCGAGACACAAAAGAGTATTCAATACTTGTATTCCCAATCACCAAAAACCGGAGTTATTGAATTAATTCGTTTCATCAGAAATTATGTGAACCTAAACAGTATTTTGATTATCAATGTTTATCCCAGTTACAAATCATGATTGTAGCCACATGATACATTCTCATAGCTGGAACACAAATGAAATTATGTCAGCCAATGTGACATACTAGCTACACACAATTAGTGTTTGCATGATAACCTATCCTTTACCCTCGATCATTCTCTCCCCCACCCTCCCATGTGGCGAGCCCTACGAGTCTGGATGCATTTCAAATCGGCTGCAATTTTCGTCTGTGTTCGACCAAAACCCTGCAATTATAGGGAGGGCGGACTGGGCGAGCGAGGGACTAAAATATAAAATAGAACACATTGGTTGTAATGAGAGGTGGCCAGACTGGAGCGAGCGCTCGAGCCGGTACAGTCTAGTTTACAGGCGCTAGGCTATATTATTGTATGTTGGTTCATTGAGTGCCGGTAAAACTTCTCATTTTGACATTTTTATTACTGTCTATAGGTTTTGCACACTTGCTACTATTATTATTATTTAGCACCGCGTCTTACTACCCGTTCGTGCTATACTCTTTAAGTACTAATTACGCTAGTTGATTGGGAATTGGGAAGGTTGAATTAGATGAAGTGAACCCGCATTTGCGTGTAGGGAGAGTGGAAAACCATTTAGGAAAACCACCCCCAGTTCACCCGACCGAGATTTGAACCTCGATCTCCCCGTCTACGGCGGTCGAGCTCAACACACTTCCTACTAACGGCCTAATTTAATTGGTAAGATCATAAACCATACCTATATGTGTGTATATAATGTAAAACTGATATGTTAAAATACTTCAATATTATAATCAAAGCAGGCCTTTACAAATAAGAATTACTATTAGCGTGGAGAGAAGATAAGAAAACCCCAACAATAAATCACTTGTCTAAAACAACCCTCAGTTCACTGAGCCAAGATTCTAACCTTTACCTCCTTGTCAACAACTATCGAGAGCTATCTGCTAATCGCTCGTCAGCCTGGCCGAACACAAAGAGTGACTGGCGCATTCAACTCTGAGCATGGTGCGCTTCGGTAGTCGAATGGTCTAATGCGTCACTCTCACACTAGAATGGTCTGCCGATGATGGGGGTAACGAGGTTCAAATCTCGGTCAGGTGTACTGAAAATGAGCTAGCTATTCATAAACGGTTTTCACTCCCTCTCACTTTTTGTAATTTTTTCTCTCTGTTTCTTTTATTTCTCTGTGTAGCTTCTTCTGTATTTATTTTTCTATCTATCTTTTTTTTTCCTCTGAGTCTTTTTATCCGTATGTATTTTCTATATATTTTTCTACTCTCTTTTCTACCTCTTCTTTTTCAACCTTTCTCCTTTATACCTTTTATTTACTCTTTTTTTGTTTTTTATTATCTACCTCACCTTTTTTTACCTTTCTTTCTTCTTACCTTTCTCTTTTACCACTCTTATTTTCTCCTTACCCATGAAAATTCGGGTACACTTCCTCTAAATTCAAACTTTTTGATCCCTAAAACCTAGTCGGCTGATTCTACAGCAGCCATCTTCTGGAACGATGTTAACTCAAACTTAGGACTGGAAAACTTACTTTAACAAACGCACATCCTGTTTATGTCGGAAAAAAACCTCATCGGTGATTAAACAGGCTGAATGTCAAACTCATCTAGTCTGGTTTTACGGTGATGGTCTGCAATAGAATCCGGACCGGTTTCAATTGAAAGTGTAAATATCCTGAATAGTTTTACATTCTACCTCCACGTAAAAGTAGGAACATGTTATTATTATTATTATTAGCACCGCGTCTTACTACCCGTTCGGGTTATACGCACTTACGCTAATGTGTAACGATGGGGTGATTGTGAGATGAAATGGAGGACCTACAGTTTAACGTTGGGATCCGAACCATGGTGGAGGCCTGGCATTCCCCACATTCACAAGATGTATTGTCAGAGGTGAAGGAAGGGTTTGGTAATCAGAAGGAACATGTTTCTACTTCCTTCCGCAACAGTGACGTCACAATATATATAGTGAGTCACATATTGGTAGTATGAAGTGTTGGAGAAAAAAAATCATTATAGTTATAGTTTGAGTTATTTAACGCGTATAGTCATGTTGAGCTCGACTGCTGAGGACGGGGAGATCGAGGTTCGAATCTCGGTCGGGTGAACTGGGGGTGGTTTTTCCTAAATGTCCACGCAAATGTGGGTTCACTTCCTCTAATTCAACCTTACCAATTCCTAATCCATTAGCGTAATTAGTACTTAAAGCGTATAACCCAAATGGGTAGTAAGACGTGGTGCTAATAATAATAATAATAATAATATCTAGAACAGACACAATCTCAACCCCCCGCCTCCCCCGACTCCCAGTTTATTAGTGTAAAAGGAGCAACCCATGTTTCATAAATGATATATTTTTCATTTTTCCACTCTTGCCGGGAATGGAAACCGGGACTGTCAGCTACATAAGCAGTCTTGCTATTGATTGGGTTAAGGTGTTTGACAAATAAGAAACAGTCAAATTATACTTAAAAAGACATGATTGACTATGGAGGGAGAGTGGGAAAATATTTCAGAAAAACAGCTGTTTTTGTGGCTGCATGGTCTAAGGCATCACTCTTTCAATAGATTTGACAGCCGATCACGGAAATATTAGGGTTCGAATCCCGGCCGGGTGTGCTGAGGGTGTTGTTTCTTAATAATATTTTACTAACGACATTTAACTACTCAGCCAGCCTGTATGCGTATGTACTGACTGCGCCGATGTGTTAGGAATGATGGTCTAAAGCCGTTACACTTTTTGCGGCCCGCCATTTTATGAAAAATATAAAACCATTTCAAGAGAAAAAAAAATGACAAATACAGTTTTATATTTTACACAGTAATTAAATAATAAAATAAATACGTATTTTAAGTTATTTTATAAATTATTTTTACTTCATACGTGAAGAAAAATATTACGTTTTTGTACAAATTTACCTTGAACCGGTAAATGGCTAGTCCAGTAGACAAGGAAGAGATTACTATATTAGGAGTGCTCGGACGTGGTCGGGAGAGTTCGGACATACTCGGGAGAGTTCGGACGTAGTCGGGAGAGTTCGGACGTAGTCGGGTGAGTTCGGACGTAGTCGGGAGAGTTCGGACGTAGTCGGGAGAGTTCGGACGTAGTCGGGAGAGCTCGAACATAGTCGAGAAAGTTCGGAAATAGTTGAGAGAGTTCGGGCATAGTCGGAATAGTATTGAGATGGTCGGGAGTGTTCGGACATAGTCGGGAGTGTTTGGACATAGTCGGGAGTGTTAATGTTTACTCATCACCACTGAGATACTCGGGACGTCAAAAGATAAATAATATATCATGTGTTCAATCCTAATATTGTCGGTACAGTACTGTGAGCCAACAAGAGACGAAAAGTTTGGCCCTTGCACATTAAAAGGTTGAAAACTCCTGGACTATAGTCTAGTATATTGCTAGAGTAACGCCTTGGGCTTAGAACATTCGACTACAGTAACGGGTATCGTACTCTTAAAGGACGTCGCTTGTGGCAAGGAGACCAATGAGCTCGCCGGTTTCGGAAGTCCTAGTCACGAGGTACACAATACATCTCCCAACACGGTATGTGTATCTCGTTCTGAATATTCCATTTCCCCTCCACCTTCCCCCCCTTTTCAGACAAACAGACTCGCGAGTAAATAAAAATAAAACTGCCTCATGTCGACTTCTGGATTCCAACGGTAATTAAAAGCAAACAACTCCCCACACATGTCGATGTTATCTGTGTATGTGTGTATGTGTGTGTGTGTTCATGTGCTGTTATTTAATAGTGAAGAATCGTTGATCGAATCATTGGTTAACTCGATATATTTGTGCAAATGTTACTCAAGTAATCGAGGGATTTGTTTACATGAGAGGGAGATTTATGGTCATTATTTTAATTAACATCCTCAAACCCGCGCCAGTGAGCACATAGTTAAAATACCAAGCTCATCATTCTGATTTATCGATGACGGGAAGAAACAGGTTTGAATCTAAACCCGGTGTAATGAGGATGGTTTTTTTACCCTAAATAGCTTCCCACTCTCCAGTCACGTAAATGTAGGTACATCTCCACTAAATTATTGTCTTCCTCATCCCTAGAACGTGATGAACAATAAAATAAAAAATTCAAAGATATCGATAAAAAAAATATAGTTTAACACCGCATCTTACTACCTATTCATTTTGGAAAAACCACCATCATTGGAAATGTAACCTATTGCGATGATAGCCTTAAACTATGCGGCCACTAATTCGGGTAAAACGATATAAATAACTTAGACCCGTGTAGCAGGGTAGAGTAGGGCAGTTTGGAGAAAAATCACCAGCATTTTCAAGGAAAAAGTTCTAGGAAATACCACAATGAAATTACATGTAGGAAACCACCCGCAATGCTCCTATCCCGGTTTCAAAACTAAACCATACTATTTTAAATAATACTTTAAAATGTTTAGTGTTTAAAATAAAAGTAAAAACAGTAATTGAATTAGTAGAAGGGCTTGGAATTATTTTATTTACAAGTAGAATTACTCTAAAAACTCTACAATTTACTTAAATTTTAAAATAATGTAGGAAATGAAGTTTAATAAGTAAATAATTAGTCCCGATTATATATTTTAATATCAAAGACTGGGATGATAAGGTTTAACGCCACCTAATGAACACTACGGTACTGCACTGATGTGTTTAGTGTTTTGTTAAGCAGCTTAAAATATTTTTTTAGTAAAATTAATTTTCAAACATATCTCAACTTCTAAAAAGTGTATTCAATTACTGTAACAATAAAATAAATGGCTGTTAATATTTCTAGATTACAGTAGACTTCCTTCTGATAAAATAGTTGGTGGCCTGACATTCAAATAATTGGGAATATGTCATTTTATAAATAGTACTCTTTAATAATCTTTATATTATCAAGGTAGTTTTGCATACTTACTCAAAAACTATCATTTAACCTTTAATCAGCGTGTTTCTTTTAAACAAAATCCAATCCAAAAGTTACTTTGCAAATCTTTGCGTAACTACCGTTTTCAAGAGATATATTTGCTGAAATTTTTGACAATCACGCGAGGGATTTATAAATTCCATCAAGCATAAAAGGTCATAAATCTATCAACTTTTTACAAAATTAAAAACTATAAATAAATTAAATTAGTGGATCGTTGGCTACCAGTTATCACTCTAGCATTTATTCCAAGATTTTTAATTGGATACATTTCCAAGTCCAGGCATGGATAGGTTTTTTATCTGACGTCACATTTTCTACTGGGATTAGCTTGGAGGATTAATTTTTAGGCAATTGAGTGCAAATTAGAGGAAAACATTTTTCACCCCAGTTCTAAGTTTGATATCTTTAGCATAATCAGCCCTTTCCTAACATACTACGATCTGCCCAAAATCCACAATTTCCAAATGAATCTGAAAATAATTAAGGAACTATACATACTATTTTTTTTAATCCCCGTGTCTTACTACCTGTTCAGGTAATACACATATATTATAATTACTCTGATGGGGTAAGAAAGAGTAAGGATGCATTTTAGAGGTAATCTACCGGTCTTCAGCAGACTACTAACACGAGAGTAAATAAATAAATAAATATTGATCTATAGGTAAGGTGAAACGAATTAATGAGTGGGTTTGTTGAAATCTAATCTAAAAAAAAAATATTATTTGTCTCCCATTTTAAAAACTGTCTTTTATATCTAGTTTTCAAAAATAAAATACGGTGATAGAGGATTAAATTGAAATTTCGGGTCATTCTGTAACTATATAATAGTATATAGTGAATGCTTGGATTGATTAGCTTCATTTATGGACTGTTATTCATGTTTAAGGTATTAACTGTCAAGTATAAGTGATAAAGGGGTATAAACTGTTGTAGTACAGTGGGTACGTATAACGTTTCATTTTTAATAATTATTTAATTAATTGCTTACATTAATAAAACCACTATGTGGATGTATTTAATCTCTTTATTTGGTTATATCCTTAAACGATAGTAGAGATAATTAATAATAGATTTTGTTCATTAAATAAGGATATTGTTGTTTTGGTTTAGAAAATTAAATTAAACTTTAAATTTTGGAATAGCTATATTATTCCCCAAACGATTTTAATTTGTCGTTTCATTTTAAATAGCTCCGTTCTTATTTGGATTGATGTTTTAATTAAATAATTCGTAAAGGGATCATCCGTTTTCAAAGTAATCTGATTTGATTAAAGAACTTGCCGAGGGGTATGTTACTTACCACAGAAATGTTTAAATTAGTAAACACAATAAACGTAGGGCGGGGGGGAGGAATGGGGAAGAGTTGGATTAGCATTATTTTTTTATTTCGACATGGTACAAAACATTTTGTTTGCTTGTGGTTTCCTCGTCATTTTCATTTTGCGGTTTTCCCTCGGATCGTTCAAAGTCTGTGGATCACAGAGTTTCGGTGGTGCTTGGTAGTCAAGGACGTATATTTGATAACCTAAATAAATGTTCCTGTCCCTCCCAAATCCTCCCCTCCCCCCATTAACATTTTCAAATTTGTATTCTAAAAAAATATTACGTACAAATACATGGTGGAACCAGAACAATAAT
Organism: Timema douglasi; assembly: GCA_901482245.1. NCBI lineage: Eukaryota > Metazoa > Arthropoda > Insecta > Phasmatodea > Timematidae > Timema > Timema douglasi. Next base: position 3,218 of record CABEEJ010007978.1, on the reverse strand, counting down.
TAGATCAGAGATTCTCAAAGTGTGGTCCGCGAGGGTTTATTCTTGGAATATTATTATTATTATTATGATTAGCACCGCGTCTTACTACCCGTTCGGGTTGTACGCACTTACGCTAATGTGTAATGGTATGGTGATTGCGAGATGAAATGGAGGACCTACAGTTTATACGTGGAATCCGAACCACGGTGGAGGCCTGGCATTCCCCACATTCACAAGATGTCTTGTCAGAGGTGAAGGAAGAGTTTGGTAATTGGATAAATCTTTGCCGGGACCGAGGTTTGAACCCCGGCCGCTAGCATAGAAGTCCGACACCTTACCCCTAGACCGCCAGGTCACCCCGGAACTATAATTAGATCAGAGATTCTTAAAGTGTGGTCCGCGAGGGTTTGTCCTTGGAGTCAGCGACATAACTTTATTATTATTTTTAAGATTTTATAAAATTGTATATAAAAATGTAAATCACTTGTATGTCCTATAATCAATGGCGATGCCTTCCCACATTAAATTCCCGGGCAGAAAGTGAGGCTGATAAGTGGGAGAGTTTGCCACGCCCCTTTTTCACGCATTTTTGAGAGGAGCATTTGGGCATTTACTTTTAGTTTAGTTTTCTCGTCAGACAACACAAAGAACTTTAATAAAATGCACTGAGAGATTTTAATAATTTTTCAATTTACTTATTTCCGATATTATTGGTATTGACCTAAGACTTAAATTCCATTCCTCACATAAAGCATCAGTGATTATAAATTTACAAATATAATACGTATTATTTAACTTGTTTTGTAATTATTTTAATTTTTACTTAAAACTGTTATGGCTAAAAATGTACAAATATAATACTTTCATTTATTTTATTTTAATTTAATTATTTTTATATTAATAAAATATTATGGCTATAAAATAAATTATGACTAATTTATACCTGTAATAGATAGAAATATTAAGATATTTTTTTTATCATTTAACAAACATCAAGACGTCCGTAAATCAAAGGTTCCCTGGTTAGAGTGTCCGTATGAATAATTAGTTTGAAAACCACTTAATTAGACAAAAAATAACTTGAAAATTATCATTTTAATGAAGAGTAAATATTATAAGAATTTTGGAGAGTTTTGATTTATCATATGATTTAAATTTAAATAGAAAATTAATGTTTTTTAATCCTTATGCTAACTTGCTTAGTACTAACCAGCACAAACAAAGAAGGCGTTTCCAAAAAATGGATATCTCGGTTATTTATTAGACCGGGTGGCCAAGGTATCCACCTATAAGAAATCGAATGTGGGGAATACCAGGCCTCCACCGTGATTCGGATTCCACGTTAAACTGTAGGTCCTTCATTTCATCTCACAATCACCCTACCATTACACATTAGCGTAAGTACGTATAACCCGAACGGGTAGTAAGACGCGGTGCTAATAATAATAATAATAATAATAATAATAATAATAATAATAAAAGAAATCGTGAATTAGTGCCTTAAATTTACAGCACTAACGATGAAAATCGAGCACTAACCAGCACTAACGTAGCACAAACGTAGCAAAAACGATAGGCGCTTTCAAAAACCGAGTGGCTAAAAGTCGGGTGTCCATGGGTATACATATGTCGGTAGCGTGTCTTTTTACTAAATTAAGGGTTCCGGGTTCGATTCTGCAATGGCCAAAAAATGTATAGCTGGTGAAATGTGGGTTTCCCTTTTGACGGTAATAAATTAAGGGCCAGGGGCTGGATGTTATGTCTGTTTTAGATTTAAGTTAGGTTGTAAGCCGTGTTCTGATACAATGAATCGGTTCATAAAGTAGGTATACACGTTAAATACCTCCAGTAAATTTTAAGACGTGTTATCGGGAAAAATACAACTACTAGAATTTTTTTAAACAATTTTACACCCCTGGAAATGCTGCCCCTTCAAGAAAGATAAGTAATATAATAATACTATTTAGGAACTTACGTACTAAACAAGACCTATGTTTAGCAGTGACCAAATTTAAGTCATAATTTTAACAGGTCCATTTCATTGGAATGTATGTTTGATAGTGATTATCGATTTGCCCCCTGTAGACACTGAGATCATATTTATTTCAAAACGGAATCAGTTAACGGTTAAACTGGCGTTCCTTATGGGTATTCATAAATAACACAGGCAACCCTTGGGCAGATAGATACCGGCCCTATCCAAGCCACATTTCAGACATTAATACCAAAAATCCTACAGTATTAAACAAAATTATATTTTATGAATAAATTCTAAAGCTCATTTAATAAAAATAGAATGATTTTTTGTTTACTCCCACTTTATCATCTCTTATTTAATTAACTTACAGAAATATGTACCTCTTTTTACCAGCAAACCCAACTTAACAAAACCTAGCCTTCCATACGTCTACCAAGGTTAGGTTTGGTTAAGTTGGGTGGTATTATTGTAATCAAGATGGCATATACGCTAGGCAGCCTTAAAAATTAGAATATTAGTAGAAATTTAGATAAAAATATAACATTATATTAAGTATTTTATTGTATAATCTACACTAATATTATAAAGAGGAAAGATTTGATTATTTGTTTTTTTGTTTGTAATGGATAAACTCAAAAACTATTGGACCGATTTTAAAAATATTTTCACCAATATAAAGCTACATTATCAGCGAGTAACATAGGCTATATTTTATTTTGAAAATTAAATTTATTCCTCATAAAAATGTCGATAGTCACTCATATTTTATGGTAGAGTCTATGATGATTCTTCAATATGTGTGTTGAAAATAATAATGCGGGGGTGAGGGGGAAGGGTCTAGTGTAAAATATAAACTAATTTTATAGATAGATAGATACATAGATAAAAGTATTTTGTATCATATAACAAACACCGAATATGTATGGGCAGCATTTATGCATCACCAATTTTTCAGTTCCAATGTTCAACGTCTGAGGAAAAGGGTTACTGTGTTCTGTAAGGGGTGAGGTTACTTCGAGGATAGCTTAAATAATGTCAGGCTCGTGACACTACTGTAGGCTTATTAAATAAGAAGTGCTCTCGAACATGGTCTTCATAATGACGAGTCCTGGGTTCACCCATCTCCGGTCACCCAAAATGTCACACGGTCATAGCTTAAGAACTTTCTACTACAATTGGAAACTGCCTGATCAAGACTCACTACTACACTTGGCAACTGCCTGATCAAGACTCACTACTACACTTGGCAACTGCCTGATCA
>CABEEJ010007977.1:0-26722 GCA_901482245.1 Timema douglasi | reverse complement strand
CCCCCTAGCCCCCAGAATATTTACCTTTCCTGCAACAATACCCATGGGGAGGAACAGATAGCTTTACTTAATATCCGAAGCAAGTTCTGCAACTGATTTTCATCTCTAGGTAAACATCGGTTGATATAAGCTGGGTTTGAGCCCGTGAATATCGGGTCCTGAGGCGAGAACTTCACCCTAACACCACCGAGGGAGATACTTAAAATCAAATTAAATTAAACCCAAACATATTTTAAAGCGATTCATAATTGAATATTCCAGAGCGAATAATTCAGCAATAAATTCTCTCTCTTTTTTTTTCTTTCGGCGTGGAGTTTAATAACTTATGCGCGTTAATTAGATTGTCTCCTCGATCTATCTTAGAATATCAATTAACCTTTACTAATTAATTTCTCTGGGCGTGGTCTGTTGAGCTTCTTTAAAGAGAGAGAAAAAAACCCAACAAAAAACAAAAACAGAAACTGTCATCTCCACTTTGAAAATTTTAAGTGCTTTTTGAATGTTTTAGTAATTATTCGCCTCGGCACTTAACGGAACTTCTCGTTAGTTATTGTCATATAATTAAGCTCTTCGCAAACTCCAATTTTGTTGTGGATATATATATATATATATATTCAAAAAATATTGATATCATCACGCCAAGAAAATTAAACTCTACGTTTCTACTAGAAAAATATTTTATTTATTTTTACCAAAATTTTTTTTTCTTTAAATTCGTAAAAACACGAATCTCATTGAATATAGACGTAACTTTAGATTTTAAAACTCCAGCTTCTATATACACATGTTCGTGCACAGAACTTTTTCTTTTTTTTAATTCCAGACTTCTGCCTGTGGTAGATATCGCGCAATGATCATGGTAGACAAACAAACTCATCGTTGTATTAATATATACTTCATTCACTGTAGGAGTTTACCTCTGAAAGGTCTTTTTTCCTACCAATATCCTACTATTTAATAGATTTCTGGTAGGGAAAAAGGCCTTTCAGAGGTAAACTCCTACCGTGAACGAACTTTAGATACGTATGGACAGGAAATATGGAAGTAATAGTATAAATAAAGTTACATTAGCGTTTCTAGGGGAATAATATTATACACCAAGAACCACCCCTTCAGGCTCTCAAGGCGAGATTCGAACCTTGATCTAATCAACTCCGGAAATACAATTTGTTGTACGCCCGACGTCTTAGTCCGCGATACCGCAAGGGGTGACTGCTAACACAATGTTAACAGGATTTAAAACCTTAGATAGCCTTTTATTTTCACAATACTTTATTTATTCAACACACACACACATATATATATAAAAATAAATAAAATATTTTTCTAGTAGAAACGTAGAGTTTAATTTTCTTGGCGAGATGATATCAATAATTTTTGAATATCGGTCAAAGGTGTCCTGGAATTTAATGACAACTTCTTCTCTTCATTTAAAAAGTTTCTCATCTAATGCCCGCTATGCTCATGACAGATATTCAAAAACTGTTGATATCACCACTTGAATAAAATTAAACTATTTGTTTCTGCTGGGACCCGCCTCGGTGGCGTGGTTGGCTAACGCGCTAGTTTCGTGTAGAGCTCGACCGCTGAGGACGGGGAGATCGAGGTTCGAATCTCGGTCGGGTGAACTGGGGGTGGTTTTCCCTGAATGGTTTTCCACTCTCCCTCCACGAAAATGCGGGTTCACTTCCTCTGATTCACCTTTCCCAATTCCTAATCCATTAGAGTAATTAGTACTTAGAGCGTATAACCCCAAAGGGTGGTAAGACGCGTTGCTAAATAATATTATAGGCCTATATATGTTTCTGCTAAAGACATATTTTATTTATTTTGGCCAAATAAAATATGGTTTGCTATAAAAATGGGAACAAAAATATTGCTCTTAACTCACATCTCCTACACCCCCACATTTTAATGGATATTAACAAAAATAATTAAACCGTAGGATCATGTGACAGCAAAAACTTTTTCTTTGACTTAGGTTTTGCCCCGAATTTAAAAAAAGTGATCTTTGATGTGTTTTTTGATAAAATAACAAATTAAACGTCCTCATCCGTTTGGATGTAAGAACTTTACATCCGATATTAATGACTATTTAAACAGACACGAGCGGCCCGGAGTCCCCCAGTCATGAAAACACATTTCTAACGCTATATCGTTAGCTATCCTTGTTAATTTATTCTAATTAGATACGACAAACACTAGTTTGATTAATGAAAATATATAAAGTGGATGGATACAGGGGAATAACCCATTAAGTCCACTTAAATTATCCGAAAAGGTGACCTGGCGGTCTAGGGGGATAAGGTGTCAAGACTACTGTGTTGGGGGTCCGGGGTTCAATCCTCGGTCCCGGCAAAGATTTATCTGATTACCAAACCCTTCCTTCACCTCTGACAAGACATNCCGGCAAAGATTTATCTGATTACCAAACCCTTCCTTCACCTCTGACAAGACATCTTGTGAATGTGGGGAATGCCAGGCCTCCACCGTGGTTCGGATCCCACGTTAAACTGTAGGTCCTCCATTTAATCTCTCAATCTCCCTACCATTACACATTAGCGTAAAGCGTATAACCCGAACGGGTAGTAAGACGCGGTGCTAATAATAATAATAATAATAATAATAATAATAAAAATAATATCCGAAAAAACTCACTTCGGTGGCTGCATAGTCCAAGGTGTCACTATCTCAAATCAGTGGCGATTACTATCGGGAAAATCGGGGTTCGAAACCAGTTCAGGTGTATTGAGTTTTATTTTCTTAAATGTAGTTTCCAAACTCCCTCCACGCAAATGCGGGTTTATTTCCTCATTAAACATTTTGTTCCTAAAAGGTTAACGTAATTAGTACATAATTATGTGTTTTAGGAATTTGAAAGGTTGAATTTAGAAGATGCGTAACTACATTTGCGTGGAGGGAGAATGGCATTAAAAAAAACCACATCAACTACACATTGGAGTGATTTGAACCCCTGCTTCACCCCCATCACCATCATCTACTAAGAGAGTGACGCCTTAGACCATGCGAACACCGAGGCCAGTCTTTCTAGTATAAATATAAATGTGTAATCCAGGTGGGTAGTAAGTAAACACCCTGATTTTCGATGGGGAAGTAAAAAATAGCTTTTGTTAAATAAAAAAGTAGGATTTTATTATACAAAATTTATTATATAAACATTTTATTTTTGGTTAAAAATTGTCACAGAATCAACTATTGTTTAAGTGCTATGGGACAACAAATAGAAAAACAACGACTTACTTGTTTATATACCAAGCAAATCAAAGATAGGAAGTAGATATAGAAACTTTCCTAGCTGTCAGATAAGGTTCTTCCTATGAACATTGACCTGTAGTAACTATTTTAGCTGTCAGATAAGGTTCTTCCTATGAACAATGGACTGTAGTAACTTTTCTAGCTGTCAGATAAGGTTCTTCCTGTGAACAATGGACTGTAGTAACTATTTTAGCTGTCAGATAAGGTTCTTCCTATGAGCATTGGACTGTAGTAACTTTTCTAGCTGTCAGATAAGGTTCTTCCTATGAGCATTGAACTGTAGTAACTCTTATAGCTGTCAGATAAGGTTCTTCCTATGAGCATTGTACTGTAATAACTCTTATAGCTGTCAGATAAGGTTCTTCCTATGAACAATGGACTGTAGTAACTATTCTAGCTGTCAGATAAGGTTCTTCCTATGAACATTGGACTGTAGTAACTATTCTAGCCGTCATATAAGGTTCTTCCTATGAGCATTGGACTGTAGTAACTGTTCTAGCTGTCAAATAAGGTTCTTCCTATGAGCATTGGACTGTAGTAACTGTTCTAGCTGTCAGATAAGGTTCTTCCTATGAGCATTGGACTGTAGTAACTCTTATAGCTGTCAGATAAGGTTCTTCCTATGAACAATGGACTGTAGTAACTATTCTAGCTGTCAGATAAGGTTCCTCCTATGAACATTGGACTGTAGTAGCTTTTCTAGTCGTAAGATAAGGTTCTTTCTATGAACATTGGACTGTAGTAGCTTATAGCTGTCAAATAAGTGTCTTCCTATGAAAATATGATTCTAGCAATCAGATAGATTTTTAACTATGTAAATTAGACTGTATTAAGGCACGGATAACAGGGTTTATAAACATTATCATCATCATCATCATCAAGCTAATCTTCCTCTGTCGGAAAAAATGTGTGTCGATCGTACATGGCCCGTTCTTACTCCCATGAGCACCTCATATCATTTCAGAGTGACATATTACACCGTTAGTATTAATGAGTTTTTGGTTAAAAACAGGAAAACGCTACGTTGTCGCGTTGAGTGATGTGTGTATGAATTACCGTGGACTACACCACCCTAGCCGTGTTATTACTGATCGAAAGATTGATTGTCGGAGAAGATTGTAATGTAGGTCGCTTCTGGCTAAGGGGATGCTACGTTAAGTTAATCTAATCAAGAAGCACTTTAAAGTTTTAAGTTGGTTTTATGAGAGCCATAAAGAGCGAGTAAAGTGCTCATAATTACTCGAGCAATATTACCAAGTACAGGTTAGATTATTATTTTCTTTTAGTACGGCTTCTTACTACCTGTTCAGGCTATATGATTACGTACTAACTACCCCCAAATAATTTTAAGATTAGGAAAGTTATATTCAGAGGAATTGTAACCGCATTCGCCATGGAGGTAGAATGGAAAAGCAATATTTGTTTAATGGTGACCTGGTGGTCTAGGGGAAAGGTGTCAGACTTCTATGCTGGCGGCCGGGGTTCAATCCTCGGTCCCGGCACAGATTTATCTGATTACCAAACCCTTCCTTCACCTCTGACAAGACGTGTATTAATCACAACTTGTGAATGTGGGGAATGCCAGGCCTCCACCGTGGTTCGGATTCCACGTTAAACTGTAGGTCCTTCATTTCATCTCACAATCACCCTACCATTACACATCAGCGTAAGTGCGTATAGCCCGAACGGGTAGTAAGACGCGGTGCTAATAAAAAAAAAAAATATATATATATATATATTTGTTTACGAACCACCATCAGTACATCTGACCGAGATTCGAAACCTCGATATCCCCATCATCGCCAGTATATTACCCGCCTCGGTGGCGTAGTTAGCTAACGCGCTAGTTTCATGTTGAGTTATACTGCCGGAAGGACAGGCAGATCGAGGTTCGATTCTTGGTCGGGTGAACTGGGGATGGTTCTTTCTAAATGGTTTTCCACCCCCAGGCATGTGCGGGTTTGCTATCTCTTAATTCAACCTTCCCAATTTCTAACACATTAGTATAATTAGTACTTAAGCGTATAGCCCAAACGGGTAGTAAGACTCTGTGCTTAGTTAATTAATTAGTATATTCTACTGCGAGAGTAGCGCCTCAGACCATGTAACCACAGAAGCGGGTTGCTAGTAATATATATAATCTTTCTTTACCCTTTAAGTAACTTACAGTAGCCCCATGGTTTCTTTGGTGCTGACTGACAGCTCACAGTTGACTTCTGACAGTAAACATTTAGGTATATACAGTAGCCCCGTGGCTTCTTTAGTGCTGACTGACAGCTCACAGCCGACTTCTGACAGTAAACATTTAGGTATATACAGTAGCCCCGTGGCTTCTTTGGTGCTGACTGACAGCTCACAGCTGACTTCTGACAGTCAACATATAAGTATATACCTACATTTTAACTGTCAGAAGTGACAGCTGCTAAACACGTGTTTTTGCAGATCATATGGTTTGGCGTAGGAATACATAATTTGGTCTGGCAACTTTTCAAAGCCTGTTAGCTGTCAGCCGTCAGCTGTCAGTCAGCACCAAAGAAGCCATGGGGCTACTGTACACAAAGTTGAGAGATGTGTTTGTTTCTTCGTTTGGGGACTCCCCGCTTAGGTGATCACGTGATATAGGACGCTTGGGCTCGCAATACGTGTACAAAACATTTTTAAAAAAAGTTACTGAAACTAAACAGTCCATCACCTTCATTGTTGTACGGTTATTATGAACAGGAGTGTACAAAAGTTAGATGGATTAGTTGGATCAAAACGAAACCAGGTTTACTGTCTATATTTCTCCTTCTAAAACCCTCTTCGAAACAATGGCGACTGGAACAATACAACAAGAAGAAGACGAAGAAAGAATAAAACTTTCTTCTATTTTTTTTTCTTTCTCTCCAGCCCTAGAAACCCTTGTCCTTCCAAATTGATCCAAGGAGTTTTATGTCTGCCACTATTTCCTGTTACTTTCCCAATTGTTTTCAAATTTCGACGAGAATGGGCGTAACACATATAACAACAACAACAACAACAAAAAGTATTCAGACAGTTGTATTATTTTTACTTTCTCAGGACCCTTGGAAAATAAATGTATTTTACTCGTAAAAAAAATAAAATCGAATTTGAGATTTTTATGGCAGTTGGCGTTTAAAAGATACCCTTAACGCAAATAATGTATTAATATAATAATTATTATTATTAGCACCGCGTCTTACCACCCGTTCGGGTTATACACACTTAGCGCTAATGCTTAACGGTAGGGTGATTGTGAGATGAAATGGAGGACCTACAGTTTAACGTGGGATCCGAACCACGGTGGAGGCCTGGCATTCCCCACATTCACAAGATGTCTTGTCAGAGGTGAAGGAAGGGTTTGGTAATCAGATAAATCTTTGCCGGGACCGAGGATTGAACCCCGGCCGCCAGCACAGAAGTCTGACACCTTACCCCTAGACCGCCAGGTCACCTAACATCTAATCATTTATGAGGATTTCTCAATAGACTGGATTGCTTAATATCTTAAATAGTTTTATATTGTAATTTTTCTCTAATTTATTTGAGTTGTTTAACGTGCACTTTCTAAACCGACAGATTATATCAACGCGCGAGAATTTCTTTGAGCGAAAACGAAAGAGCTTACCAATGTTGCAGAAAAAGGTATTTTATAATTTACCTTCCAGGGTTCTTTTAAATGCCACAATCGACATGGGGACCGACGGCTTTACTTCTCCTCCGAAGGAAGTCGTGCTACGGATTTTTATAGATCAAGAAAAATCCGTCGATCCCGGCTGGGTTTGAACCCACGGACATAGGATACTGAGGCGATCACTTACCCCAACACCACCAAGGTAGACTCTTTCGTTGTCACAAATTGTTTATTTATCCGGATTTTCACAGGAAGACATCTATTTGACAGCTAGAAAAGCTACTATATCTACTTTCACGTATTCATACGCCAAGTCATGTAATATTCAGATGTAACTTTTTATGGATATCATCATCAATAATAATAAAAAACAATAATAATAGTGGGCAATTTTTTCCCTGTGAACCACACAAAAATATATTATTTTCTAAAATGGGCTCCCTATGAAAATCAAGATCTTTTTTTAAATTTTAAACGTACTTTTTTTTTTAGATCATCCACAACCCGCTTCAATGGACACATGGTCTAACGCGCTACTCTCGCAATAAACTAGACTACCAATATCAGGGAGATCTATGTTTGAATCTCGGTCAGGTGTATTTTTCAACGTGGTTTTTCACTCTCCCTCCACGAAAATGAGGGTACACTTCCTCTAAATATAGCCTTACTCATCCCTAAAACCCTCAGTGTAATTAGTAATTTTGAAAGTCAATGCTATCAAGGTGCACATAGTAGAGAGAGTGTGTATACTTGTCAGAAGAAGAGGGAACGTGTTATAAGCATCAGAGACAAGTCTCTCAAGATAAAACTGATATTTTCTTCTCTCTTTTTCTAGTTCGTACATCGACGTCTAAGCGCGATAACGCGGGGAGTGCCTAGGTTCTTAAAGTTAAGATGCAACCCACTTCACAGAATAATTTAGAAATCAACAATTAGGCAACTTCCTAAAAAAAAAAAAATTACGACAAAATCGCACAAACTTTCCCATATTGTGTCGCTTAAAAGAACATTTTCAAATATAAGTTTTGAATAAACTAATCTTAAGTAAGTTTTCCAAATAAAAATAATAATAATAATAATAATTTTGCTAAAACAAAAAAAAACAACTTTTTGTTCATACACTTCAAGCCAAATTGATAAAATATTTCAAACAAATAAATTTCAAATTTTCTATAATAAGTTATTTGTAGGCTACCATAAAATTATTTATATTTCTAAAAATAAAAGTACATTATTTACAATTATAAAAAAAATTCCTACATATACATTTTAAACAAAATTGTTAGAGGTATCTTTAAAATATTTTGAATTTTCGAATAATCTCTCATCAGCTAACTGCCCTTTAGCAAGTTTTTACCCAAAACTAATTAAACAGGGTGGTTTGAAAGGTCAAACACTTCCTATATATATATACATTTTTTTAAAACAAAACGTTCAAACCATTTTACGAAAATTTTGGGATTAAAAAAAAAAAATTCATTAGTGAACTACCCCTAATTTGAGAACTAGGTTTAAAATTAAATTTAAAAAATACCCCAATGTATTGCCATATTACATCTCGATATCAAGTTTGAACAAAATCCATAAAACCGTTCCAAATCCGTGGCCAGAAACAGACAGAATGGTAAGATCCACTTTTATTTGGGTTTGGACACAGACGTAAAGATTCATCATAATCCGAGGAGAGAAAATGTTAACGATTACAATACTTGCTCTTGATATGAGAAATTAAAAACTACTTATCAACTTTTTTTTTGCACCACGTCTTACTATCCGTTCGGTTTATCCGCCTATGTACTAATTGTTAGAATTAAGAAGGTTGTATTCGGAGGAAATGTACCTACATTTCTGTGAATATGAAGTGGAAAACAATTTTGGAAAAATCCCACTCTCAGTACACCCGACCGAGATTCGAACCTCGATCTTCCCGTCATCGGCCAGTCTAGTGAAACGCGAGAGATAGCGCGTTAGAGCACGAGGCCACCGAAGCGGATGATCAAAACTTGTTTTCTGAGCTGTATATAGCACACACTTGTTCACAGATTCGAGTACAAGAGTGCGTCGTCATTCATGCCGCTTTACCCCCCAATACCCACTTACCCCCTCCCCCTGTTCACCCCCTAAACCACTTGTCGGTACGAAAAAAAACACACACACAATGTAGAACACATATCGGCCCAATTCATGATTTATTGCCATAAGAGTATTCTGTAGATGTGGCCCATATCGACTCACCCCTCTCCCGCACCCCTTTTCTAATCCTCTCTTTTGTATTTCCATTGCAAAAGTGATCAATGCCAACACGATCGCAAATCACCCTCAGAAACACGACGTGAATGGGTTGAAGGGGGCAGGGGTAGGGCTGGTGGTATAGAGGGGGATAAAGTTCTAGCCGCCTCTGTTTTGCTTAAAGTGAAAAAAAAAAAAAAGAGTTGTCCTTCAATGAGAATAAACGACCGGTCTACTCTTTATTTCCTTCTTTATCTGTCTCTCTCTTTTTCCCTCGTGATTTTCAATATGTTGAAGTGGTTCACGATTATTTCTGACTGATAAATAAATAGCCCAGCACACGCCATAGATACACTTGAAAAGATTACCATAGATTTGATGGGAGATGTTCTGTCTCTATAAAACAGAGTAAAAAATTAATGGGATATTGTGTATTAAGCACAACTTGTAAATGTGTGGAATGCCCAGGCCTCCACCGTGGTTCGGATCCCACGTTAAACTGTAGGTCCTCCATTTCATCTCACAATCTCTCTACCGTTACACATTAGCGTAAGTGCGCATAACCCAAACGGGTAGTAAGACGCGGTGCTAATAATAATAATAATAATAATAATAATAATAATAATAATAATAATAATGGGATATTATAAAGAACGAATAAATTTTACCCCTCACCCCCTCATCGGCAGGAAAGTGTGCTTAACGTATGACCTAATATATTTTTTTTTGCACCGCGTCTTAAAGACTACCCGTTTGCTTATGGATTAACCACGCTAATGGTTTTAGGGATTAGGATGGTTATATTTAGAAAAAGGTTTACCTTCAATTGCGTGGAAAACTAGTGGAAAACAATTTAGGGGAAAAAAAAAGCCTCAGCATACCCGACCGAGATTCGAACCTCGATCTCCCTGTCATCTACAGTCTAATCTACTGCGAAAGTAGCGCGTTAGATTATTATTATTAGCGCCGCGTTCGTATTATATGCATATGTGATAAATTACTCTAATGGGGTTGGGATGAGGAAGGAAGTATTTGAGAGGTAATCTACCCGGATTTTCACGGGAAAAAGAGTAAAAACCCATTTAGAAAAAAAAAAAAACTTCAGTTGACCCGACTGGGATTCAAACGCAGATCTCCCCGTCCTCGTCAGACCAGTCCAACACGAGAGTAAAGCCTTAGAGTATGTTGTCACACCGATAGTAACCTTACAGTTACCTCAGAGATGATATACAGTGTAACCAGTATTACAGTCCTATTTACACCCCAAGAGTTGGTTGAAAAACAAACAAAATACTAGTAAAAAAAATGTTCCAACATTCGTATCACGTATGAGGCAGTACGTTGGTAGACTAGGGGTGAGATGGGGGGGCTAGTAGGAAGGGGGCGATGGGGGGTGCAGGCATGTTTGTGTTTTGAAGCTGATCCGGGAGTCCAGTGCAAGGGGCACGACCAACGACTCCCCGGTGGTAGCGTCGGTGCGAGGGTGAGCCCCGTGTGCGCACGCGCATAGACACTCCCCCTCTATCGCTCTTGAATAATAAAAGAAGCGGCTGAAGGGAGGAGGGAGGGAGGGGAAGGGCGGCAACGACGCGACAGGACGCTCAGCGCCGCGCGGTAGCCACAGCTGACTAGCGACTGCACGACCCGAGTTGGGACCAGTCGCTTGGAAGCCTTCGACGCGGGCTGTTTGGAACACAACCCTATCTACAACCCCTTTAAGCGCCCGCAAAAACAAAAAACGTTTTGACTGAGGAAACTTCATTTCTCTCAATAACCACGTGTATCGAGAACATTTTTTTTACTGATATTTTATTTTGAAGAAGGGAGGTTGGGACGCCGATGTGTTGAGGTAAACAAAAAAAAAGGGGGTGGGATATGACCTCTAGTCGCATGGGTTTCGACCCGACATTAGACGCCACGAGGTGGTCCAGAGGTAGAAGACGCTAGCCCTCGACTGGCGTGCATCTTTAAACTGTCTACTGCACCCCTCACACACCCCTTCTGTCCACGATTTCGCTGATCAACTAAAAGTAAGTGAGAGAATTAACACTTTTAAAAAAAAAGTTGTATTACTATTTATTTTATGCTTTGTAAAATCTAAGCCGGAAATAAATTTCCAAGCGTAGTAAATATTTTCCCTCTGAAGCATGAAATCAGTAATATGAATAAACATAATTTTCTAAGAATAATTATTATTTAATAGAATCTGTCGGAATTTTCATATTGAAAATTTGATAAAAATATTACATAAATGGCCATACAAATATTTTAGTCTTTCTACTGGAGAAGTTTTTAAAGTTTACCTACTATATGCACTGGTTGAATATTTTATCTTGAACTTATATTTACAACTTAAGTTAAGTTATATTCCTTAGGTTAACAATATAATATTTAGTACTTATATATCTATTTTGATTAAATTTTGACAATTTATTCTTATGAGAGCATTATTTTTATCACTATAATCATAGTGACAGTTTGTAGTAACATATTTCCAATTTGAGAAATGATTATAATATTAATATGAAATTTATATGCAAAAAAAAATCTTTAATGTTTCAGTCATATACATTTATTTAAATTGCAATATACTATTACTAATCAACATACTATAATTAGTTAATAATTAAATCTGACAGTTAAACTGTAATCTGGAGATAGATGTGAAATACTTTTTCATCGTTTAGATAAAAAAAAATATCCTGTGGAATGTCCTTTAAGCTCTTTAAATAATTTCAATTTGAGGTTTTGTCATTTATAAATTTTAGTGAACTTTTTATTAATTTTGCCTAAAGTGTAGTTGACCAGTTGAAATTAAACTCAATAATTAAAAGTATAAATAAATAGTAGGTAAATTGTCCTAATTGTGTGGTTAATTGAGTCTCAGGTTATTAAAGTGAGAAATTATTAAGTCACAAAAACATTATTAGTGTTTAAACCATTATCTTTTTAAATATATAATATTAAGTTTAAGAACCAACCAGTGATAAGTACAATATATCTAATGTATTCCCAGTAGGTCAAGTTTATTAGATTCATTAAAAGTGAAATTTAATTGAAAACATGATTTTAAGTTCAGATGCATTTTGACCAATACATATTTTAAAACATTACATAATATGAGTTTGTCAAAAATATTATGAGTTAAATTCTTTAAGTTCTGTCAGATAACATTTTGAACTTATTTTAAATGGGTTATATGTTGTTGTTTTTCTTTAAAAAAAGAACATTCAAGTGAATAAAGGTGATTTATGATCGACAATATATACCTTATGTATAACAAACATCTATAGAAATAAATAAGCTCACAATGGTAAAGGTGTCACCCAAACCTTGGATTGGTTTTACAGTGATACCAGCCGGGTATACGTAGGATGATTGGCCGGGTATACGTAAGGTGATTGTCCGGGTATACTTAGGGTGATTGGCCGGGTATACTTAGGGTAATTAGACGGGTATTCTTAGGGTGATTGGCCAGGTATGCGTAGGGTGATTGGCCGGGTTTACGTAGGATGATTGTTCGGGTATACTTAGGGTGATTAGACGGGTATTCTTGGGGTGATTGGCTGGGTATACGTAGGGTGATTGGCCAGGTATGCGTAGGGTGATTGGCCGGGTATACTTAGGGTGATTAGACGGGTATTCTTAGGGTGATTGGCCAGGCATGCGTAGGGTGATTGGCCGGGTTTACGTAGGATGATTGGCCGGGTATACATAGGATGATTGGCCGGGTATAAGTAGGGTGATTGGCCAGGTATACTTAGGGTAATTGGCCGGGTATACGTAGGATGATTGGCTGGGTATACGTAGGATGATTGGCCGGGTATACGTAGGATGATTGGCCAGGTATGCGTAGGATGATTGGCCAGGTATACGTAGGATGATTGGCCAGGTATGCGTAGGATGATTGGCCAGGTATGCGTAGGATGATTGGCCAGGTATGCGTAGGATGATTGGCCAGGTATACGTAGGATGATTGGCCGGGTATACGTAGGATGATTGGCCGGGTATACGTAGAATGATTGGCCAGCTAAACCTAGGATTATTGGCCAGGTATACGTAGGGTGATTGGTCGGGTATACGTAAGGTGATTGGCCGGGTATACGTAGGATGATTGGCCGAGTATACTTAAAGTGATTGACTGGGTATACGTAGGATGATTGGCCAGGTATACTTAAGGTGATTGGCCGGGTATACGTAGGGTGATTGGCCAGGAATACGTGGGATGATTGGCCTGGTATACGTAGTATGATTGGCCGGATATACTTATGGTGATTGGCCGGGTATACGTAGAATGATTGGCTGGGTATACTTAAGGTGATTGGCCGGGTATCAGTAGGGTGATTGGCCGGGTATACTTAAGGTGATTGGTCGGGTATCAGTAGGATGATTGGCCGGGTATAAGTAGGGTGATTGGCCAGGTATACGTAGAGTGATTGGCCAGGTATACGTAGGGTGATTGGCCAGGTATAAGTAGGGTGATTGGCCAGGTATACGTAGAGTGATTGGCCAGGTATACGTAGGGTGATTGGCCAGGTATACGTAGGGTGATTGACCGGGTCTACGTAGGGTGATTTTTTCCTAAATGTTTTCCCACTCCATCTACTTGCAAATACGTGTAAATTTGCTCTGAATTCTACTTTCCTGATTCCAAATTCATTAGGGTAATCATATGCGTGTTGCCTGACCAGGTAATGGCCCTAGAAAATAAACTTTAAGACACCATCGAACATCCCATGTCATATGGTCTTGAGCTATACTTATTCTATTAAAGTAAATAAAAAATATCATACAGCACATTTCTTCCATTGTGATAGCTACAAGCTATTTTACTTGAAGAAATCTCAAAATATACCATCTTCAGGGAATAGTATTTATTTTTTAAGATTATATTATTTAATTTATTTTGGCATGAAACTATTTTTTACTTTGAAAACTGAAAAAAAAAACCTTTACTCGGATTCCCTTCTATCCCACCTTAAGGATGTTATTTACCTGAAGGATTCAAGGTTACTATGCAACGCGGGCTGCGTATTAGCTTGACGCATCTAAGCAGTCTAAGCACTGTCACACTTAGACACCAATGTACGAAATAGAAAGAGAGGGAAGAAAATGAGCATTTCGCTTTGAAAGGCTATCTCTTTTACTTGCTGATAACACTCCCCCTCTTTCTCTGACGAGTTTACACATGCATTCAACTATTTACACCTTGAAAACATCAACTTGTTTTATAAAACTATATTTTTTCTTGTTTCCTATTATAGATATAAGTTTACTTTTAAGGACTTTTTTTAAATCTACCTCCTGGCAGGAAAATTCCTACAGGACATTTTCGGGAATAAACAATAAACCAAATATTACAACTTGTGAATGTGGGGAATGCCAGACCTCCGTCGTGGTTCGGATCCCACGTTAAACTGTAGGACCTCCATTTAATCTCATAATCACCCTACCATTACACATTAGCGTAAGTGCGTACAACCCGAGCGGGTAGTAAGACGCAGTGATAATAATAATAATAATAATAATAAACCAAGTAGTCTGAGCTATTAAAGATTTATAAAAAATTCCGTTTACAAAAAAAAACCTACTACTTTACGATCAAAAAATAATTGTGTATAATACTATTACTATATTAGTTAAGAACAGATGGTTTGTATTTAAATGTTGTCTTTAAAACCAAATACATCGACATGGTGAATCGTATCTTAACTTGACGTGACGTCACATGTAAGCAACGGCCTTAACTAACACCAACTACTAAAGTTTATCGTACAGGGGAAATGGGGAAATAGTTCAATATTTACTCAAATTGAGTTAGTGCTGCCAACTGTTAGACAATCATGAAACCTTTCTAGTGCAATTTAGATCATGGTTAAAAGAGGTATCTGTCATATTTAAATTGAGTTAGTGCTGCCATCTGTTAGACAATCATGAAACCTTGCTAATGTACTTGATATTTATGGTTAAAAGAGGTATCTGTCCTATTTAAATTGAGTTAGTGCTGCCATCTGTTAGACAATCATGAGGACTATCTAATACACTTTAGATAATGGTTAAAAGAGGTCTCTGTTATATTTAAATTAATTAGAAAAGCATTTCTTGATGTATTTATGAGGTTTGATATATTAAAAAGGTCTGTCCTGGACCATTTAAATAATGTATCTTTCCATATTTTTCACCTGTATCCTTAATTTATTTAACATTAGTGCCTGAATAAACATGTAAATCCGCCTTCCTCATTTACCTACAAAATATTGTACTAACGAAAAAACTTGTATCATTTGATTATCTCGATCATAAATCAATCCTGAGTGTACTTTGGAAGGGAAGAGGCTTTTTAATCTCCTCGACCGAAGTGAGGATAATACCTCCCCTCCCTTTTCCCCCTTAACCATTATTGTATTAAATTTTTCTTTCAACTTACGGGTGTTCAGTCATGCCAACATTCAACGCTCCAGTTACCAGCTAATACCTTTAATCAAGTACTTTTAATTACAGTAGTTTTCCGGTGAGTGGAAACTTTTAGAAAATACAAAGATAATATTTTAATATACTATTATTTTTGTTATTTTACGTGTATTGATAATATCTATTAAAAAGTAGCAAATGCAGATCACATGACTTGTCGTATGAATATAAAAAAAAATGTTTTAATAAATTACTCGAGTGTCAAGTTTCTTCCTAAATTGGATTATACACTTTTATTCGTCTTATAAATTATCTTTCTTCTTATCCTCTTATTCTTATTTCTCTCTCTGTATATATATATATATATGTGTGTGTGTGTTATTCCTCTCTCTTTTCTTTCTCTCTCTATATGTTATTCCTCTCTCTTTTCTCTCTCTCTCTCTCTCTCTCTCTCTCTATATATATATATATATATATATGTGTGTGTGTATATAAAGAGAGATATCTTTATAATATGCTTTATATTATTGTTAAAAGAGGTCTCTGTCATATTTAAATTGAGTTAGTACTGCCATCTGTTAGACAATCATGAAACCTTTCTAATACACTTTATATTATGGTTAAAAGAGGTCTCTGTCATATTTAAATTGAGTTAGTGCTGCCATCTGTTATACAATCATGATACCTTTATAATGGTATCATGATTGTATAACAGTTGACAGCACTAACTCATATATATATATATAGGAATAACAAAGTAGTTTCACAAATAGTGTTTTTTTTTTCAAAAGTCTTACTACCCATCAGGTTTATATTTCTATGTACTAACATTACGATAGTGTGTTAGGAATCAGGAAGGTTGAATATAGAGGAAGTGTATTCACATTTAAGTGTAGGGCGAGTGGTAAAACATTCAGGGGGAAAAAATCCCTTCCCACTGCAAACTATTCTAAGCACGAGACTAGCGCCTTAGACTGTGCGGTCAGCGAAAAGGATGTCTAGACCTATACTTACCTAGTTTTGATCTATCTTACAACCGTCATGCCGGCTGAAGTAAGCCTGCCCAAAACAAAACAGCTTACCACAAATATTTTAGGCGTGCTAAGTGTACCGTGACCTTAAGGCAATTGTCCCTTTTCATTTGGCATGGAAATGCAGAGCCATGGAAACAAACGGTTATCCTCAAGTATTTGTATTGTTTTGCAATTTTCTTTTCGGAAACGGTTTGTTCAATAATAAAAGCATGTTGATTAAGTTATACTTTTTATATATACTCCTCTATGATTTTAACAGTGATCAAATATCGATAAAATCGACATTTTTAAATAGAAAACTGCCGGGTTTAAAATAAAAAAATAAGAAAATGTAAAAATTAATAAACATCGATACATTGTCTTAGAAGGGGTGTTGAAAATATTTACATAAACATTTTCACTTGTTTTCGAGAAAACTTACATTTCCAAACGTATGATTTTTCCACAAGACCTGTCTGGTAGCTAGAACAAGATACTGTTTCCGTGATACATCTGTTTTTGTTGGCGCGGAAGGATACTTTGGTCGGTTGTGAAGTCACGCCACGCCTTTCACCTTTACACCCACCATCCCACAAAAAAGGTCTTTGACTTGCACTCGACAGGGTCAGGGGCCTCAAAAAGTTCGCGAAACATTTGTCTTGCCAACCAACAACTAAATAAAGGATTAGTGCCTAAAATACAATAACTAGGTAAACTGAAATACTTACCTGTAGCGCGGGCCATTATCAGCAGTCGCACGGCGAGTTCAGGCCAAGGTTTTTGCGGTTTTTATTTAAAAAAATCAAATATCGCTCCATCAGCAGCATTGTTTAATGTTTTTCACATGTTGATATCAACAGTTGTTGAATATCTGTCATGCGCATAGTGGAATTAGATGAGAAACTTTTTAAATGAAGAGAAAAAGTTGCCATTAAATTCAAGGACATCCTTTGACAGATATGCAATAACTTTTGATACCATCACGTGAATAAAATTAAACTATTTTTCTACTGGAGCATTATTTGATTTATTTTGAACAATTTTTTGTTTCTATAAATATTGAAAAAAAAAAACCTGTCCTTAGCTCGTGTCCCCTAGGCTCCTACCTTAAAGATTACATAACGATAATTTATAATTTATACACCCTGTACTCATCACCAGAAATTGTTAAGCTAGTCACCCGCCTCGGTGGCGTAGTTAGCTAACGCGCTAGTTTCGTGTTGAGCTCGACTGCTGAAGACGGAGAGATCAAGGTTCGTATCTCGGTCGGGTGAACTGGGGGGTGGTTTTTCCTAAATCGTTTTCCACTCTCCCTCCACGCAAATGTGGGTTCACTTCCTCTAATTCAACCTTCCCAATTCTCTAATCCATTAGCGTAATTAGTACTTAAAGCGTATAACCCGAACGGGTAGTAAGACGCGGTGCTAAATAATAATAATAATAATAATGTTAAGCTAGTCAGGTCTCTTAAGTTACGACGGGTAGGAGATGAAGCGCCAATGGAGGAAACTAGAACCTCGTTCAAGGTATTGAATGGCAAACTTAATGGGAAGACCCGTAGTGGGAAGAAGTAAGGTTAAACCATAAGTATCTTCTCCAACTCTTTCTTTCTTGCAGTGACGTCAGCTTCGGGAGAGTCAGGTAGCTACAGTAGCCCCGTGGCTTCTTTGGTGCTGACTGACAGCTCACAGCTGACTTATGACAGTCAATATTTAGGTGTATACAGTAGCCCCGTGGCTTCTTTGGTGCCGACTGACAGCTTACAACTGACTTCTGACAGTCAACATATAGGTATATACAGTAGCCCCGTGGCTTCTTTGGTGCCGACTGACAGCTTACAACTGACTTCTGACAGTCAACATTTAGGTATATATCTAAATGTTGACTGTAAAAAGTGACAGCTGCTAAACACATGTTTTTGCAGATCATATGGTTCAGCGTAGGGATACATAATTTGGTCTGGTAACTTTTCAAAGCCGTCAGATGTCAGTCAGCACCAAAGAAGTCATGAGGCTACTGTAGATAAAGGAAAACCTGTCGAGAGGGATAGAGGGGAGGGGGGGGGGCAGGAGGCGGGACAAGGCAATCATTCAAAATTTTTATTGTGCTTAAATGTTACTAATCATGATAAGTTGCGCAGTCTATTAGTGTAAAAATTACTAGCCATAAACTAAAGGCTGCCTTATCATATATTTTAGTTTTCCAAACCATTGACCAAATAAAAATAAACGGCACAATTTAAGGACTTTTATCTTAAAACATATACATTTATTAAAAATTCGTAGGATGTGTGGTTACAAAAACACTTCAAAAAAGAGAATAAATAAAATAATATACACTTTTATAGAAAAATAGAGAAAAGAAGATCTGAATCCACCCAAGAATATAACAATAAATTACTGTCGATTGGGTTTATAAAAGATTTTTATTTTCAATAGAAATCATTGTAAAGTTTTAGTAGGCTAAGTTATTTTGTATCTCAAATAGTTATTATTATTATTATTATTATTATTATTATTATTATTATTATTAGCACCGCGTCTTCCTACCCGTTCGGTTTATACGCACTTACGCTAATATGTAATGATAGGGTGATTGTGAGATGAAATGGAGGACCTACAGTTTAACGTGGAATCCGAACCACGGTGGAGGCCTGGCATTCCCCCACATTCACAAGATGTCTTGTCAGAGGTGAAGGAAGGGTTTGGTAATCAGATAAATCTGTGCCGGGACCGAGGATTGAACCCCGGCCGCCAGCATAGAAGTTTGACACCTTACCCCTAGACCGCCTGGTCACCGACCTCAAATAGTTGCTGATAATTAATCTAGATTGGTGATTTCCATTACCCTTAAAGTCATTTTCATGGGTAAATGAGAATTTACCTTCTGTTATTAATGTTAAACATTGCTTCGGTACAAAATATAATCTAAATAGATTTTTTTCTTTTTCCACCTTAATTTTAGGGTTAGGTATCTAATTCCAGAAATACCTCTGGGGAACCTTAGTAAAACCCTAGATACCAGGTTTTAACCCGATTGGTCAAATGATTTTAGCTCTAATCGGTGATTCAGACAGACAGATGGCATCGGGAAAACCACTTTTTCGGTTTCAGTCGGTCATGTTTATCAAAATCTAGAGTTAGATTATTATTTTTTACGATCACACTATTTCTGTCACCTATGGATATAAAGAAAGTAAAAAGGGGACAGTGGTTTTTTTAAAGTCAAGTTACAATTGTTTTATGTTATTTACGGGGAAAGCCATTATAAACTCATCGATAGGAACCTATAAACGTATTTGCCATTTAATATCGTTCATGATCTCTGGCCCAACTCATTTCCCGGCTCGCGCGAGGTTTGGGAGTAAAAGGGAAAGGAAAAGACAAGAAATGTGTGCAGTACAATCGTATTTGAATGATTACTCGACATTTCCCGCGGTGACGATGGGGGACAAAGCGACAAAGTTTCTTGTTAATAACTACAGTATGTCCCTGTTATGACAGAATGAAGATTTGTGAGCAGTGCTTATCTGTGAAGACATTCTAAAATGGTCAAAAAACGACCTTTTCAATGCAGTTTTTATCCAAATATCGTTTAATATTTGAACAATGTTCAGTATTAGGAACTTCTAAAAACTCTTTATCTCCATTAATGTTTAATCAGAAATGATCCACGTGTAATAGTGTTGGTGTAAATTTACTATTTCTAGCTGACTGTACCAGAGCTTCGGTGGCGGCATGGTCTAAGGCGAGCCTGTGTCCGTAATTCTTTTCCACTTTCCCTCCAGGAAAATGCGGGTATACTTACTATAAATATAATCTTCCTTCTCCATAAAATTATTAGAGTATTATTATTATTATTATTAGCACCGCGTCTTACTACCCGTTCGGGTTATACGCACTTACGCTAATGTGTAATGGTAGGGTGATTGTGAGATGAAATGGAGGACCTACAGTTTAACGTGGGATCCGAACCACGGTGGAGGCCTGGCATTCCCAAGATGTCTTGTCAGAGGTGAAGGAAGGGTTTGGTAATCAGATAAATTTATGCCGGGACCGGGGATTGAACCCCGGCCGCCAGCATAGAAGTCTGACACCTTACCCCTAGACCACCAGGTCACCCAGTATCGAGTAAAAATTTCCAGTATCGAAAGGAAAATATCGGTATTAGTAAAGTATCGATACTTTTTTCCACATCCCTATCTATGGGTGATCTGTTAATTTTCTCTCTCTTTCTTTATAGTTCGTATATGAGTGTGATAGTCTTTACAGAGCGTCAAGCTAAGCTGCAGCTTCGCTAAATAGCTTCGAAATCCACCCAATTAGGCAACTTCGTTAGTATAATAACATAATAAACGACCTCATAATTTCACCCAACAAAAACCCGGGGAAAGTTAATTTCCTCTCACCGAGTAAATAACAAAGCTATTATTCTGTTTGTGCAAATGAAAACGATAATTATTACGGTAGTCAAAAAAAGAAAAAAAAAAGTTATATTCAAAAGTTTGTAATGTAAAATCCCTCCTTTTCTCTCTCTCTCAGGTATCATATATAAAGACTCTTTTTTTTTCTGACAGGATGCAAATATCCGGTAATATAATCGGAGGAAATAACTTAATAAGATTTACATCTCGAAAAAATGATTCAACGCGTTTGATTTTCAAGTTGGAAGAGAAGTTTGAAGTTAATACCATGACCAATGAGATATTTTGAGAATTCTTGATACTTTTTTTGATTTATCCCTTTATTTTAGTTTTTCTGTTTTTTTTTATATGAATAAATAAATCGGACTTTTGGGTGGGAAGTTTATAACAGAGGGGGTGAGGGAAAGAGTCATTTATCTCTTTTTTCGTGAATTATAGAACCTCATTTCAACCCCCCAGGTGAGCATTTATTATTCAATGAAATAGTATTTATTATTTCTCCAATTTGTTAAATAATTTAATGCAATTTAAAATATAGTTAAATTGAATAAAAATGTTTTAATTAGTTAGTTACCAAAATTTTTAGACACAAAAGTATATCATCATGGCTAGTTACAGGTATATACATATATTTTTTTTCTTTACTTTTAGCTTTTATTTTGATTTTTAGCACTACGTCTTACTATTTGTTCGTGTTATAGGTTTAGGTACAATAACTCTAATGATATGTGGGGAATGCCAGGTCTCCACCGTGGTTCGGATCCCACGTTAAACTGTAGGTCCTCCATTTCATCTCACAATCACCCTGCCATTACACATTAGAGGAAGTGCGTATAACCCGAACGGGTAGTAAGACGCAGTGATGATGATGATAATAATAATACAAAATAGATTGGGCAAAAAAAATATTACTAATCATATTTAGGTATTAAATAACTTTTCATGAGCTACATTTTCATAGAAATTTTGAAAGCTGTTTTGGTAAAACCTTGTCTATAATACCTTCCTATACATAAAATAGACGCGAAAGACCTAAATATACTATAATATGGTTGTGACGTCACGCCACGCCTTTCACCCTACAACAAAATAGGTTTTAGACTTGCACTCGACAGAGCCAAGGGCCTTAATAGTACAACGTGACAAAAGTATTTTTTATTTTTTTTTGCTAAAGCCTTATAATTCTAAGTGAATGGATGAGAAAATAAAAAGTTTGATGAATGACCGCCGAACAACTCGGTTATTGAAAGTGAATATCCTCCCCCATTTCGTCCCACACAAGGTAGTTTGGCACGAGTTCAAAAAAAAGTCTTTTTTCTTTCTTTCGACAGTGTCTGCATTTTTTTCGACACAATATATCTTTATTAAACAAATTAAGAAAATTTCGCTGTAATGCAATTTTTTGTTAAATTAATTTATTTAATTTATTTAGCACCACGTCTTACTACCCGTTCAGGTTATACATGTAAGTACTACAGTAGCCCCGTGGCTTCTTTGGTGCTGACTGACAGCTCACAGCTGACTTCTGACAGTCAATATTTAGGTATATGCATACATTTTGACTGTCAGAAGTGACAGCTGCTAAACACATGTTTTTGGAGATCATATGGTTTCGGCGTAGGGATACATAATTTGGTCTGGTAACTTTTTAAAGCTGTCAGTCAGCACCAAAGAAGCCATGGGGCTACTGTAGTTACACTAATGGGTAAGGGATTGGGAAGGTTGATTTAAGAGGAAGTTAAATTACATTTTCACGGAAAGAGAGTGTAAAAACCATCTAAGAAAAAAACCCATCCCCAGTTCACCCGACCGAGATTCGAGCCTCGATCTCCTCATCCTCGGCAGTCTAGCTCAACATGAAACTATAGCGTTAGCCAACTACGTCACTGAGGAGGGGTTTTAATATTAATTATTACACTAAGATAGTATAAGTTAGGTGATAAAAAAAAGGGAAAGTCTGATTTTAATTCATGATTCAATTTACAGAAATTATTAGATCGAGAATATAAGATTTTTTTCTATTTGAGGTATTTAACGTACACTTTCTAAACCGACTGTTTATATCAGCGCACGATAGTTTCTATGAGCGAGAGCGAAAGAGGGCTACCAATTTTTCCGGGAAAGTAATTTTCACAAACACCCGCCTCGGTGGCGTAGTTGGCCAACGCGCTAGTCGTGTCGAGCTCGACCGCCGAGGAAGGGAGATCGAGGTTCTAATCTCGGTCGGGTGAACTGGGGTATGGTGGTGGTTCCTAAATGGTTTTCCACTCTCCCTCCACGCAAATTCGGGTTCACTTCCTCTAATTCAACCTTTCCCAATTCCCAATCCATTAGCGTAATTAGTACTTAAAGCGTATAACCCGAACGGGTAGTAAGATGCGGTGCTAAATAATAATATTTTCACATATCTTCCAGGGTTCTTTTACACGCCACAATCTACATGGAGACCGACGGCTTTACTTAACTTCCGAAGGAAGCTGTGCTACGCATCCGTCTCACCCAATAAAAATCCGTCGACCCCAGCTGGGTTTGAACCCACGGACATAAGGCCCTGAAATGAGCACTCTACCCTAAGACCACCGAGGTAAACAAAGTGCTATCCGTATGTACTGTAAATTCATCAGGTCAAGATTACTGACCATCTCCGATACAACTGTCCGCCCTCTTCTAATGTGACTGCGATATTCGTTGCAAATACTTGTTTTATCGGTTCACCGTTACCTATTAAATATTTCATTTACTATTATTATTATTATTATTATTATTATTACTAGCACTGCGTCTTACTACCCGTTCGGTTTATACGCACTTACGCTAATGTGTAATGGTAGGGTGATTGTGAGATGAAATGGAGGACCTACAGTTTAACGTGGAATCCGAACCACGGTGGAGGCCTGGCATTCCTCACATTCACAAGTTGTCTTGTCAGAGGTGAAGGAAGGGTTTGGTAATCAGATAAATCTTTTGCCGGGACTGAGGATTGAACCCCGGCCTCCAGCACAGAAGTCTGACACCTTACCCCCTAGACCGCCAGGTCACCTTCATTTACTATCGATTTTGTTTTCTTTAACGCAATTTCGATCTGATTTAACTAGCGTATATTATTCCGTTTCACAAATCTTACGAGTTCTCAGTTTATGTATCTATTTAAAGATAAACGAGACCCGCATCGGTGGCTGCACGGTCTAAGGCACTACTCTCGCAGTATACTAGTTAGTCGGTCGAATGTACTGAAGTTGGTTCTCTCAAAAATTGTTTTACACTCTCCTTCCACGCTGATGCGGGTGCACTACCTCTAAATATAACCTTACTAATCCCTAAAACCATTAGTTTAATTCGTAAATAAACGTATAGCCCGAACGGTTAGTAAAAAGCGATGCTAAAAGAATAAAAAGAGAACGTCTTTGTGGTGCATCGCATCTTTTATTTTTTAGTTTATATAAAAAATTTGGTTTTGTGTAACATCAGTAACCATTATCGAAAAAAATACGTTCAAGCTTCAAGGTAGGAAGGAAGGGGACATGAAAAAAAGGACAATGGTTTTTCAGTTTTTATAAAAAAAAACTTTTTTTTTTTACAAAAATAACATATTTCTCCATTAGATTATTATTATTATCATCACCACGTCTTACTAACCGTTCGGGTTGTACGCACTTACGCTAATGTGTAATGGTAGGGTGATTGTGAGATGAAATGGAGGACCTACAGTTTAACGTGGAATCCGAACCACGGTGGAGGCCTGGCATTCCCCACATTCACAAGATGTCATGTCAGAGGTGAAGTTTCTCCATTAGAAGCAAAGAGTTCTTAACATGGTGATATCAACAGTTGTTGAATGTCTGTCATGAGTATAGTGACATTTGCTAAAGAAATTTTTTAAATAAAGACAAAAAAGTTGTCAATAAATTTCAGGACACCCCTTGACAGATATTCAACAACTTTTGATATCACCATGAGAAGAAAACTAAATTTTATATTTGTACTGGAGAAATATTTTATTTATTTTTGGCAAAAAATAAATAAAAATGCTTTCCTATTAAAACTGCGAAAACACTGGCCTTCCCCCCTCCACCCCCCGTACCCTTTCATCGCACCTTAAATACATAGGTACAACCATAAACAAATAGTCAATAGCTCCGGACTGAGCGATATTTATTCTTTCCTGACTGCAAAAAAACGTTGTTTGCGTTTGAACGACGAATGGACTTGGCAGAAATAACGAGCGAGGAACCGAGAGTCATTTACGAAGGAATGCAAAAAAACAAAAAACGTTATCGGGAACTGCTCGGGCGCCTACAAATACACAAATACCACAAGATAAAAATCCAATCTGCACCCATATACTTTAACTTTGTACTCGCTACGTCCAACAAGAGGTTGACACACACAAAAAAAGTTATATTTAAGGAAACACAGAGCAATGAAGAAGGCATAACCACATCAATTCTTATCCTCTATCTTGAGCTAGTTCTATCCAGTCCACCTCATTACACCCTATCCCTATCTTGAGCTAGTTCTATCCAGTCCACCTCATTGCACCATATCCCTATCTTGAGATATTTCTATCCAGTCCACCT
This sequence comes from Timema douglasi, assembly GCA_901482245.1. Lineage (NCBI taxonomy): Eukaryota > Metazoa > Arthropoda > Insecta > Phasmatodea > Timematidae > Timema > Timema douglasi. Next base: position 1,159 of record CABEEJ010007977.1, on the reverse strand, counting down.
CATTACACCCTATATATATATCTATCTTGAGCTAGTTCTATCCAGTCTACCTCATTACACCCTATACCTATCTTGAGATAGTTCTATCCAGTCCACCTCATTACACCCTATCCCTATCTTGAGCTAGTTCTATCCAGTCCACCTCATCACTTCTTATCCCTATCTTGAGCTAGTTCTATCCAGTCCACCTCATTACACCTTATCCCTATCTTGAGCTAATTCTATAACGTCTACCTCATTACACCCTATTCCTATCTTGAGCTAGTTCTATCCAGTCAATATCATTACACCCTATCCTTATCTTGGGCTAGTTCTATACTATATTATAAGAAGAGTGGGTGAGAAGAGAACCATTTTGGATGTGATTCTTTGGTACAAAACAAACTGGATCGGATGCATCCTTAGGAGGAACTGTCTTCTGTATGACGTCATAGAAGGAAAGGTTGAGGTAAAGAGGAGCTTAGGAAGGAGGAGGATTCAAATATTGGATGATTTGAAAGGAAAGAAGTAAGTTCTAGGAGCTGAAGAAGGAGGCAGAGAGGACAGGGTGCATTGGGGGTCTAAGTTCACTGACTAAAGGAATGGACCTGTCTTTAAGACAGGACAAATAATAATAATAATAATAATAATAGATATAGGTGTAAACCAGTAGAGCGTATAAATAATAATTATCTCATAATTTTGAATAAAAATATTTCAAGAGTATTTCTTTACTATTTCTATTTACTAAAATTACTTTCCTTGGGTACTTGAAAGTGTATTATTAATATTCGTACTAAACTCACTTTTAACATTCCTCTTCTCTTCATCTTCTTCGCACACTCTAATTTTATAAATATGTTTCCAAATTGTTCGAACAATCCTGGAACCTTGCTTGGAAATCATTGCTCTAAAATACGTAAGCATAAATAACTCAATTTGATTTAAAAGGAGACTTCCCCATCTCTACACTTTATTAGTACGATTATCTCCCTGTGAAAAAGATACCTTTACAATATTTGACAAACCAAAACAATAAAAATTAAATAATAATAATATTTAGCATCGCGTCTTACTACCCGTTCGGGTTATAAGCTTTTAGGTACTAATTACGCTAATGGATTAGGAATTGGGAAGGTTGAATTAGAGGAAGTGAACCCGCATTTGCGTGGAGGGAGAG
>CABEEJ010007976.1:6117-24742 GCA_901482245.1 Timema douglasi | reverse complement strand
GGGGGGGGGGGGGGCGAATCGTACAGAATGATAAAGGCATTTAGATAGGAACATGTAAAAGGAATAACATTAAGAACAAACCCAGGAAATGGACAATGGATGTGTATGTATATATTTCTTTATAGGGAAAACCTCTTTTCACTTTATGAGGTAATTAATTGTATTATGTATAGTTGAAAGAAGGTACAGGAGAGATACGCGTTTTTTTCACACTCCCTTCTGATGAGTTGTGGTGAAATGTAACCTGGGGATTGGGTGAAAATGATCGATTTTCTTCAAGAGGCAACCATTACCTCTTTGTCCAATGGCAGTAATGTAAATCCTGAACTCTGTTCTTTTCATTGTAAAAGCCATATCGTGTTTGTTCCTTTTATATGTTATATCCGCCTTTCCTGAACATTCTTCTAAATATAAACCAATTACCTCATAAAGTGAACACAGATTTTTCTTACAGAGAAATAGTATAGTATCAATGGTTTTTTCTATCCCATCTTACTACCTGTTCAGGTTATACGCATATATGATAAGTAGTCTAATGGGGTAGGGATGAGGAGGGGGGTATTTGAAAGGTAATCTACCTGCATTTGCATGAAAGGAGAGGGGGAAACCATTTAGGAAAAACCACACTTAGTAGACCTAACCAGAATTTGAACCCTGATTCCCTGTCATTAGCAGGCCAGTATAAGATGAGAATGATGTCGTAGACTCTTAGGCCTCTTAAGTGGGTCTGAGTTTTGTAATCATGGAAATTTTTTTATGAAAGTAAGTTTAATAAAACAAATTTACACAGATTTTGATGCGATATTTACTTTTATAATCCTCTCTTTCCCTCTGCACACCTTTAATATGATTTGTAGCAACCAATTACACTTAACGAGATGGAAGGTATTTGTTTCCTTTATTTAAAAATAGCTGGAAGGGGTACACACATAAAACAGGTAAAGTATCAAACCCACTTGGAACACTGCCTGCTCATTTCCATGTTTGCTCTCATGGAGTGTCCGAGCAATCTGACGGTAGAAACTGTCCAGAGCTTTTATTGCCACTTTGCAATCCTTGTCACCCAGATCCAGCCACTTGAGCAGTGTCTCATGCCACAGTTGGTAGTCCTTGTACAGGTGTTGGGACAGCTGGCAGCCGTGAATTGACACAAGGTTTAAGGCAGCTGAAACAAACAAAAATAATCATATTCTGAAAATTGAAAAATGACACCTGAACACGGGAATCGAACCCGGGACCTTCGGCTTAGTACACCAATGCTCTTACCACTGAGCTATCCAGGATTCGTCCCGTGCCCATGGTCATTCTTCACTCATAGTTTAAGGCAGAGTCTGAGATGGACGTGCGGAAGTCGTCAGCTTATAAACATGTGATTATCTAAGATCTCAGCCATCAGACAACGCAGCCATTAGCGACTCGGTAGTTGGCAACTTTGCGGCCAATTGACAATTATATATAATTGTACAGGATTGCATATATTAATGAAACAATAGCCGAAACTATTGTTAATGCATTTTAGTGAGGATAACACCATTTAGATATCATATTCTGAAAATTGAAAAATGACACCTGGACACGGGAATCGAACCCGACAGTGGTAAGAGCATTGGCGTACTAAGCCAAAAATCCCGGGTTCACTAAAATGCATTAACAATAGTTTCGGCTATTTGTTTCATTAAAAATAATCAACCAAACAAGTTCATTGTTTTATAACTTTACAAGATATTTAACAATTCCCTCTCATAAACGAAAAGCAGGGCTCATACTCTCTTTATTCAGGTCTAAGGACTTTAAGGAATATTCAGATAAAAAAAAAGGACTCTATAAAACTACGGGAACAACAAAAGGTCACCCAAAAGAATGTTGTTTTTTAACAAATACCTTACCACTGATTCAGTTAAAACCAACAAAGAACATATTTTAAAAAGTGTTTTCACGATTTTTAGCTTTTTTTTTAACTTTAACTTTACTTTTACCCACACCAATTATTTTAGCCAGACTAAACAACCAAAAATAAGGTAGCGTAATTGACCCTGAATGGGGTAGGGCTAATTTTTATTTATAGTCAAAATACAGAGTACTTTTACACCTCTAATCTTTTTATATGTACCTTGAATATTACATATAACATTTAGCTTTAGTTAAAAGTTAATAGATCCTTTTACAACTTTACTTTTCTTTTTTGGCGGACATTCTATAAATGAAGTTATTAGAGAATAGTTTGCTTGTATGTATGTTTCTTTACTGAACTTGTTCTCTTCTAGTTTTAAAATATGTTTATCCTTCCAATAGCCCATGAGCTACCTGCAGTTCTTCAAAGCTTTTTACTTGACTTTGTTTCATTCTGATCAATTAATTTAGCATTTTTTATATATTTTATTCTAAGTTTTAGCAACTCCACCACTATCAATAGACCATCAATAGACAGGTTCAGTAGTATTGAAATTATCGATAATAATGACTTGATATTTTCCCAATCCTAAAAAGGCTTACTTCTAAATAAACTGAGTTAGCTTACACATTATATTAACATATATATTTGGAAGAAGGTACAGGAAAGGTGGATAGAAAACATATAAAAGGGAACAAACAAAATATGGCCTTTACATACTGTGTTTGTTCCCTTTTATGTGTTTTCTATCCACCTGGAAGAAGGTACAGGAAAGGTGGATAGAAAACATATAAAAGGGAACAAACAGAATATGGCCTTTACATACTGTGTTTGTTCCCTTTTATATGTTTTCTATCCACCTGGAAGAAGGTACAGGAAAGGTGGATAGAAAACAATAGTAACATTAAGATAACTGTGTATCTTGACGAATCGCTATATAGCAATGTAAACTTGAAAATAATGTTTACTTGTAATAAAGTTTCAAGGTCAATGAGATCCTTAGACATTTAATTTCTATTCACATATATTGAGTGTAACTAAGTCTTTACTAAATCGTTGTTACTTTAGTGTAATTTTTTTGTAAAATCAAATTAGTTAACTAATTTTTTTTGACAATTTAAAAAAATATTACTTGAATTTGATTTACTACTAGTGGATAATCATTATATAGCTTTAAAACTGATGTATGGGTCATTCCAAAAATAAGGCACTGTTTTAGTGTCCGGAAATATATGTGTTATCAGTAAATAAACTAAAAGAGATAAGAAAATTGAAACAATACCATATTATCAGCAGGAGACATCTTGACTCACAAATATATTTTTAAAATTGGTAAATTTGTTTAGTCACCCAAAACTACACAAGCTTTGAACTAGTGTACTATTAAAATGGGTGTCCCAATTCACAGTTTAAAGTGTTATTTTTGGTTTTATCCTGTCTTACAATAATGTGAATAATATATTTTAACACCCAAGGGAAAGAATATATTACTAAGAATTTGAATCAAAAGTCAAAATATGATTTTTAATTTTTTTGGTATATTTTATAAATTAAATATGTGGGTCCCATATTTTTGTCCACTGTGTTACTTCCCCTTTGTTACCATATTATTGGACATTTTAAAACTCTTAGTTGGCATCACTGTGAAGACAAAGGTTATAAAGAAGTTCAGTTTTATTACATGATCAGCCATTTTTGTTGGCTTTGGTTGTTCGTGCATAAATTAAAAGAAGTGTGTTTTTTCATAGTAGGTGTGTTTAATCATTGTCCATTGTGTTACTTTTATTGTCAGCAGAAATATATATACATATTTTAATCTGTTCTATAGCTATTATAACTCATTGCTCTATGTGTACAATTAGGTTTGCTTAGTGATTATTCACTTTCAATTAGCCACATGTCTAAATTCTTAAGTTAGAGTGTCTCCTTTGTTACATGTCTCCTGTGTTACCTTGTACATGAGAAAGAAAGAAAGAAAGATAAAAACAAAGAAGAAGAATGCTAGAGAAAAGCCTGAGAAAGGTATCACTCTTCAAAACATTTGGTTAAAGATATGTCAATGAGAGAAAAAAGATTGGTGAGAAGAAAGTGGCGAGCTAGCAAAAAACTTCACAGAAGTGTTGCGAAATCTCGTAAAGAGACTGTTGGAATAACCTCATCTCCCTTGCCAAATAAAGTGAATGATATTCAAGAAGATAATTCAACAAGAGGGAGTAAAAAAGTAAGAAGGGATAGAACAAAACTAAACAAGGAAAACATGAAGCTTAAATAATGAAAATAAAAAGTTGAAGCAAAGTATTGAAAAATACAGAAAGTGTGCTTACAGAGCAAGTAATAGTAGAGAAAGCCACCAAATCGAACAACTGACCCCACGTTAAAAAAAAGCATATTTGGAAAAAAGTTTACCAGGAGTTAGAAAAGTCTCAAAACAGTTGGTCAAGTACCATACATTGACACACGCCATGTCATCGGAGTACAAAATAAATAAAAAAAGGAGTCAAAAAGAAGGCTTAAAAGCAGTTAATATGAGTAAATTGCTCAAGAAACATAGGATGCTTCGAGAGATAGGTTTTGAAGCATTAGGCCTAAAGTGCAGAATTAAAAAGGCGACCAAGGCTAAAAAAAAGGTGTCTAAAACAGTTAAGATGATACAAGAGTTCTATTTAAGAGATGATGTAAGCAGAGCTAGTTCAGGCAAAAAGGAGACCATCACAAAACACAAAGAAAAAGTACGGAAAATGTACATGTTAGATACCATGAAGAATTTAAATAGTCAATTTTTAAAGAAAAGAGGACACTGTTCTTATTCGTCTTTTACAGCTAACCGCCCATTTTATGTATCGGCACCTACAGTTGATAAAAGAGATACTTGTGCTTGTAAGTTACACAGTAATATTATCAACAAAGTATCTGCCCTTAAAAAACCAATGACGTGAATTTGTTAGTTGAAATGACTGTTTGTAATATAGACTCTAAAGACTGTATGTACAATGAATGCAATACTTGTTCCCGTTGATATTATCACAGAAAATGCAGACGTGGAATGGTATGAATGGGTCCGGAAAGAAGAAACATATGACAAGGAAGATAAGGCAATGAAAGTTAAGAACATTTCAAAGGATAAGCTGAATGCTCCAATAAGCACATTTACAACAAAATTGCACTCAAGAAATGATCCTTTTTAAGAAACATATTTTCAATATACACAAACAATACAAAGCCTATAGGAGTTGTCTTGACAATCTAAAGCCAACTGAAGCTGCTATCCACATCGATTTTAGTGAAAATTACAATTGTAAACTTGCGGAAGAAGTTCAGGGCCACCATTTTGGGGCATCACGAAATCAAATCACACTTCACACGGGTGTTTTATATTGTAAGCAACATGAGCCAGAATCATTCTGCACAGTGTCATCTAGCAATGAGCACAATCCTAGTGCAATATGGGCCCACCTAGCACCTATAATGAATTTTATAAGGACAAATGAGCCTAATATGGACACACTACATGTATTTTCTGATGGACCATGTCCACAGTACAGACAAAAACAACTTTTACCTTTTTAGTCACAGACTTTTTGAAAATGGATTCAAGCAAGGAACATGGTCTTTTTTTGAAGCTGGACATGGCAAAGGAGCAGCTGATGGAATTGGAGCAGTTTTAAAGTGAACAGCCGACAGACTTGTGTCCCATGGTAGTGACATTGCTAATGTTCTCCAGTTTCTTCAATTTGTGGAAAAGGAAATAACAATTAAGTTGTTTGTTGTGACTGCGGAAGAAATTGATTGTGTCCGCAAAAACACTGCCATTGACCATACCAGTGCTATCTGGAGCTATGTGCTTACATCAGTTAGTTGTAAAAGAAAAAGGGTGTATCAACTCTCGGTATATTAGTTGTTACTGTGAAGAGTTGAGTAATAAAGGGTTTTGCAATTGCTATGGCACCAAGACATATCATTCTTGTAGTGTTAGTAATCAAAATCAAGAAAAAGGAAAAGCAGGAATCAGCCTAAATTATATAATAAAAAAAGTTAGCATTTATAATGATGTTTACTCTTCAACCTCTACTGAAGATGAACTTTCAGGACCAAATGATAGGCCTATAATCAAGGAATTACATAAGCCTAGTTTTTTCAATAAAGATAGCTCTTTTAAAGAGTTGTCTACATTGAAAGATCTCCACCCAAAAACTGTCACTAGTGGAGTGTACATGTTAGTTCAGATTAAAGGAGGAAAAAGAAATGCAACTAAATATAAACATGTAGGAGTGGCACAGAGAGAAGTTGAAGATGACGGTGATATCAAGGTAATGTTTCTGAGAGCAGTTGATAAAAGTGGTAGAAATATAGAATTGAAGAGAATGATGTGCAGTTTGATCAAGTTCTTGAAATCCTTGAAACACCAACTCTATAAATGAAAGGTGACCGCATTTACTACCACTTCAATACTCCAGTTAATGTTTATTAGAAGTAATTTCCAAGTGTTCCCAAACTTCTACTTGACATTATACATGATATTTTATAAAAAAAAAAGTATGGTCCTTGTTTGAATTAGCTATGTATGCAAATAATAATAACAATAATAATAAAGATCCAAGCCTCTTAAAAATATGTGTTCCTTGTGTTACCATTTGTCCACTGTGCTACTGCCATGTTATTCTACTTTTATGAAAAAGTATTATAAATAAAAATGTAAAACAATGAGTCATTAAAGGTACAAATAATTATGATTTGCAAAAAAAAATATCAGCTGAAAAATAATATCTTTTATAATTCAATTATATTAAGTTTAAGACATTCTAACAGTAAAAATAGTAACACAGGGGACATTATGTTTGAGTTTTCGGTTTAAAATATAACTTATGTGATTGCTAGCACTATTAGTTTGATTGTATATTCTATTTGATCAATGAGTATCATAAAACTAATGATATATTAGTAGTTTTGATAGCTGGGACATTTTTTGTAAGGGGGTAACACAGTGGACATATTTCTTCACCTCTTCATGAATGTTATGTAATTTAATGTAAAATAAATATTAAAAGTGTACTGATGACTATATAATCTTTTTTATAAATAAATAATAATTTCAATAAAAACATATTTTATAAATAATATTAAAAAATATATTTTGGAAAGCTAATTTCAAAAGAAGGATATATTTTTGGAATGACCCGTATACAAACATCTAAATATTATACACAACATATTATTAAAAATTAGTAGATTCGTATTTATAAAATATTGAAAAACGCTATTACCATTACATATATTACTTAAATTGAACAAACTATTAGCACATAATCTAGATTAAATATTAAATTACCGTGGTTCGGATTCCACATTAAACTGTAGGTCCTTCATTTCATCTGACAATCACCCTACCATTACACATTAGCGTAAGTGCATATAACCCGAACGGGTAGTAAGACGCGGTGCTAATAATAATAATAATAATAAATATTGAGAAACTATAACAATTTATTTAACCCATATAACCAAAGATATATTCATTAAATCATGAAATGACTACAGTTGTTTGTTTCTAACCATTATCATAAGCTAATGGCCCTGGAGAACTAAGTTGTAGCTTGATATTAAAGTGCTAGTTTACCTCTTTGAGCAACACGCCTGCCTTGACCTGGCTCGGAGAGTTTCTTCACATACGTGTAAATACGGCGACAGTTCTCCGGACTATCTTCTGGACTCTGAGAGAAGCTGTAGAGAAACTCTGTGAGACCGTTCAGACAGCCGGCAATCAAAGGGAACGACACAGAGGATGCTCTTGTTGTCTGTAATGTACGACAGTTTATAAAATCTGTTAAGACCACAAACTAAGACAACTCTAAGGTTAAGTGGGTCATTAAAATACTGAATGACCTGCTGTGCTGGCCGCATGGTCTAACCCGCTACTCTTACAGTAAACTAGACTGATCATGTCGGAGGGATTGAGGTTTTAATCTCTGCCGGGTGTACTGAGGGTAGTTTTTCTAAAAAGGTTTTTCGTTCTCCCTCCACATAAATGCTGGTACAATTCCTATTAATATAGCCTTCCTAATCCCTAAAACCATTAGTGTAATTAGTAGATAGGTGTATAACCCAAATGGGCAGTAATACGCGGTGTTAAAAGACATACTGGATTAAAGGATGAAACAGATTCTTATACCAAGTTAATAAGTGAGGAATAACAAATAAAATGTGTAACTACTAGAGATGGGTCGAATCCTACATTTCTTGGGTCCAAATTAAAATTTTCTTTCATATCTTGAATACAAATCTGGATCCTTGAATAATTTAAGAGGTTTTTTACAGTGAATATATTTTAAGATAAAAACAAATCTATGAGAATATCAGTTTGGATTCAAGAAAAACAAAGGGGGTAAGATAAATTATTTATCACTATGATTACTTTTGGAAAAAATAAAGACACAAGTATTGTCCTTAAAGATAGCATTTGACAATGTAAACTGAAACAGGATGTTCAAAATTTTGAAGGAATTAAATATAAAAACAAAGATAGAATACAAGATTTATATAAACTGCTGTAATCAGGGTGAATGGAAGTGCAGAACAAGCCCAATTATGAAAAAGTGTGAGGCAAGGATACGACCTTCGCCATTAATATTCAATGTTTATATAGAATCGGCATTCAATGAAATAAAAGAACAAATTAGAGCTGTAGTGAAAATGAGAATAAAGATGATAAACATACTTTGATTCACAGATAACATAGCTATATGTACAGAGACCAAGGAATATTTACTAAACAATTTTATATTTGATGGAAACACTTTAGAAATATCAGAATAATGTTACTTTGGGAGTAGAGTAATAATGGATATAAAATGCAAAAAGAGGAGTCTGTATGTTGGCACAAAGAAAGAAAGCATTCCCATCTAATAGCATTCACGTAGAATTCAGAAACGTTTTCAAAGGGCATTTTTATGACCTGTAGCAATGTAGACTGAAAATAGTTCAATCATTAAAGATGTGGTGTCGGAGAAGAATGATGAAGGTATCATGAGTGCAATTATGCTGAAGTCAAAGCCCTGGCTTGGGATAGAAAGAAGGAGGGTCTAGAGCTCTTGCTCATGCCTCTAGTAAATGTCAGATAAAAATTTGGTTATTAAATGAACAAGTCCATACAGAATGTGTTATGTAAGGTAATAGACCAAGAAAATAGATGCTTTGACTAACACTCAATAACAGCTGTACGACTCTCAACCCCTTTTGTTGAATGTAGCATAGGTGTACTAATCCAAAGGTCCCGGGTTTGATTCTCATTACAGGTGTCATTTTTCAATGTAAAGAATATGATATCGCACCCACGGAAGAACACTGACGTAACTGCAAATTTTGCTCAAATTGAGATAAATGAGTCATATTGTTAAAAAATGTGATTATTTTACCCTGGAACAATGACACGAGATTATTTCTTATAGTCACCGGTAGAGCGCTGTCATGTCATTGTTCTTTTTAGTGGGAAACGATCATAAACTCGGTACCACAGCACCATAATGGTTAGTTGAGCTTGAGCCTCCGAGTTGGGAGCGTTGATTTTGAGTCTAAAGCGACGTAAGTGCTACCTTCCCCGTTGGAACAGCACATTTTAACTATGTCTCCAGAAGAACAATGACGAAAGTGTTTTGTCACTATTCTACTTAGAATCCACATAAACTTAAATGCATCTAACATAACAATGTCTTAAATGTGTTTTTTGCTATTATTCTCTTTTTATTTTTTATAATTGCATAGGCGTAATTGTTCTTTTCGTCATTTTTTGTACAAATCTTTTGTTCTGTCAAAGAGCACATATATCAATGTTTTGATTGTTCGATTTAGGTTCCGAATAATTTCCTCCATCTAAGGCAGGCTATTTTTTTTTCAGTAATGCATATGCCTAGTTCATGTAAAAATGACGAGTCGAACTAAAAAAAATCATCGAGCTAGCACTTAAATAAACTGAAAAAGAAACAGCTAATAATGGATCACATTTTTCTTTGAGAATGGTTCATGCTTCGCCACGGGGTGTGAACCACAATAATAAGACTTAAGAAGATCTTTATTATATTAGTAGTAAGGACATGCACATTTTCAATCCTCAAGAACCAGCTAATAATTTACTTTGTGGAGGTATGTACAAAATTCCTTTTTTTATCTTTCATTCTTCATTGATATGTATTACTCTCCTGCATTACTCTACTAAAAAAACAGTTTTTCCCGAGTGAGTCATAACTCATGAGTACCAAACAATTATTTTCAGGTGAAATGGAGGCCAGGCCTTCCTTTGAACTGACAGAATTAGAAGCCCCAGATCGTTTTAATCTGCCCCATATTGATTCAGAGATAGATGTTAAATATGATAATAAACTTGGGGGAAATGAGAATAATGGTTACGTTAACAATATGGACCAATTATTCTTGCCAAATGCTTATGAACCTCTCGTCAGCTTTCCTTGTGAATGTAAGTAGGTTCTATGTATAAAAAACCCTTTTTCTTTCATCTAAAATGATTTAGACTTAAAAGCGCTGCCCTACCCAAAGAGGATTTGTGATTTTGGAGAAACTATTAATACTGTTAGAGGTACATATAGCTGACTTATTGGGCTGGAACAAAATTGAGCACATTTACATCCATCTTATTATTGTCTGTAAAACCATTTTCAGATGAAATGGACACCACCTTGGAACTAACAGAGCTAGTAGTTATAAGGGTTACTCCAGAAACTGACAGTGTGTTAGTCCCTTCTTATACTGGAAGAAATATAAACCAGACGGAGAAAGGGGAAGTAAATTCAGAAGAAATTAACAATACTGACCAGTCCTTTTCCAAGTCTTATGAGTCTGCTACTACTAGTTCTTTTTGCAAAGGTATGTTAAAAATGGACTATAATATTTTTTTAACTTAAACTATAGCCCAACTACATTAAGAATTACATTAATGATGTATCAAACCATTTTCAGCTGCTGCAGAGCCCAGTACTTCCTGTGCAATCTATGAATCTAAGACAGTTGGCAGCACAAAACTGAGCTTGAGGTGGATCCCTAATCAAAACATCGTATATGCTTCGAATGAGTCTGATATTGATTTTTCAGGAGAAGACAGTGATGAATATTAACCATCCAGGAGCAGCAGTTTTTCATCGTCGATTAGTGAGAGACCTCAGTCCATATCAGTTTACAGTTCGAACACCAACTATGAGTCTCCTTCTAAAAAAGGGGAAAAAAAGGAACTCGAGGCCCAGAGAAATGGAAAAAAAATTCTGCTAAGCTACTAAAAAAATGCCGGGAAAAGCTACATGTCACTAAGTGGCAAGACAATCAAAGAGAAAGTGATGGGGCTACCTTGCCCTAAAAAATGCAAACTTTCCTGTGCGACCAAATTTTCTGAGCCCCTCAGGGCCGAGATGTTTAAAAATTACTGGCAATTGTCCTCATTACAACGCCAACGAGATTTTTTTAGCCACACGCATTGAACCACTGCAACTGAAATATCACCGCATAAAAGCAGACCAAGCAGAACCAAGAAGGCAGAACTGTGCGTTCTTCATCCTTGATAGTGGGAAAACAGTTTGGGTATGCAAGACATTCCTGATCAACACTTTGGGAATAACAGAGCGAACCATCCGTTCAGTAATTCAAGCAAAACCTATCTGTTTAGGAATAGTTCCGGAAGATATGCGTGGCAAGCATAACAAGCATCGGGAAACTGACAAGGAAATTGTGGATTCCGTTAGAGCACACATAAATTCAATACCTCGAGTAGAAAGTCACTATTTGAGAGCTAACACAACTAGGGAATTCATAGATGGAGGATTGACAATTGCAGAAATGTACATAAATTATGAATCACAAAGATCTTTAGCCAAGAAGCCTGCAGCTAATGATGATGCCTATAGCCGAATCTTCAATAATGAATTCAATATTGGATTCTTTGTGCCAAAGAAAGATCAATGTGACGTCTGCAAAGCATTTAAGAATACAACTGGGGACGAAAAAGTAAAATTAGAAAATGCTTATCAACTACATCACGAAGAAAGAGAGTTAAGTCGGTCAGAGAGGGCAAGAGATAAGGAAAAATGTAAAGAAGCTGGATCTCAAATGATGTTGGCAGTGTATGATCTTCAAGCCGTGTTGCCAGTACCAATGGGACAGACATCTGCCTTTTTCTACAAGTCAAGGCTGAACTGCTACAATTCTACAGTAAGTAGTGACACCTTCAGAAAGAATAATGGTGGCTCCTCTCACACAAGTTAAAGTTGGGGCTTGCAAGTTATTACCTCACATCTTTGATTTGAGATATCGGAGATATGTAAAGACCAAACTGTATGCTACTTCTGGCATGAAGGATTGGGACACCGAGGTTCCATTGAAATAGGTTCCTGTCTCTTGAAGAGCCTCGAAGAGTTGGTAGGCTCTCGTCCCAACAGTGATGTGTTTTATTCAGATAATTGTTGTGGACAGCAAAAAAAACAGGTAGGTGATAGCACAAATATAGGATTAACTCAGCATAGCCTTATTAGCGAGGCTATTCTATACTTACTTTGCATGTCTTGTACTTTTTGCAAGTGTATAACATCGGTTAGCCTTGTACATAAACCAAGGGACATAATTATTTTGATTTCAGGTTTATATTTGGAGTATACCTATACGCAGTAGATAAGCTAGAAATAAAGAGTATTACGCACAAGTTTCTTATTCATGGACATACTCAAAATGAAGGAGATAACGGCCACAGCATAATTAAAAAATCGCTGAAGAAGGCAAAGCAGTCGGGGCCTATTTACGTTCCGGATCAATACGTTTCTCTGATTACAAGTGCCAAGAAGAAAGGATAGCCTTTTGTTATCCATGAATTAGGGTACAGTGACTTTGTGGATTTGAAATTATTGGCAGAGGAATTGTCATTCAACATCACTAAAAACCTGGATGGTGACCCAATCAAAGTGTCGGAACTTAAGATGATCCACTTCGCTAAAGACAGTGACACTTACTCATACAAAACAAGCTACAGTCAGCAGGATTGGAAGGAAGTAAAAATTAGACCTAGGCGCTCATCAGAAGCAAAATCAGTGAAATCAGCCAGCATACAGATCAAAAATTCCAATTGCGGACAACAAAAGAAAAGATCTGTTGGGTTTAATTGAAAGGAACATTATTCCAAATTACTATGCACCTTTCTTCAGTGGCTTGTTAGACAACATTTAGGAAAAACAAAGTTGATCGTTTGTTGGAGTAAGCTTTTCCGTTATTCAATATTATTATTTTCAGTTTGTTTAGTTGTTTTTAATTCTATATTCTTTTTGAGTGTTTTAAATGAGATTATTATGAAAATGTATGTTGATACAATTAAAAGATTGCCATAATATTATGTCCATTGATTGTCCTTACCTTAAAAAAAGATATAAAAGTTTTTCTCTTGCAAAAAAAAAGGACATTAAACTGGCATTAATAGCCTTTAATTAACAAAATAAATAGCTTAAAAGCACACATTAGGCTGTCATAAATCATGAAAAAAGTTGTATTCCCCAGAGCAACAATGATGTAATTGGAACGTACCTTAAATTTTTGGGCTAATTGCAGCTAAGTTTGGCAAATTCTGAAAATTGTTTCACCCTAAGATAAATATTAAGCCATAAACTTTTCATTGAATCTGAAATATAAAAGGCTCATGACAAAACCAACTCCGAAAATCCCAGCCCAATTTAAAGAAAAACTTAAAAACCAATTTCTCAACATTTTTGTTTTCTACACTTGCGTCATTGTTCTTCCGTGGGTGCGATATTTAGATGTGGCTATAGCCAAGACTAACAAATATGATAGCGTGGCTATTTAATTCATTACTAGTAAACTGTAACACCCCACTCACTGACAGACTTGACATTATTGTCAAAGCAATGTGTGAGTGGTTGGTAGTGAGGGGGGATCAGTCTACTTATTAGGCTCCTTGAACGCACAGTACGGTTTTTTCCTGTGGCCATACACGGCACGGTCCCGTGATGCAAGTTGACCATCAGGTGGAGTGGAGCTGTGCATATGTCACGATCGTGGTTATTTCCCGTACACAGCTGTCGGTGCACTTACGGCGCTCCGCTGGACTAGTCCCGTGCCATGGTCGTGTCTGGTCGCAGTCGGGCATGTGAGCATATGGAGCTCTTCACACAGCGTGAGAATTCTACGTACGCTCATGCGGTGTAATCATCATCATCACATTTCAGTATTGTGTCGAGCACCAAACTGCGAGTCCGATGAAATTGCATCCCTAATTTTCAAGTTACGCCGAACCAAGCTGCACCTTGGACGTTGTAATAACACATCAAACAACAATTTTGACATTAAAAAAAAAAAAAAAATTTTGCATTGTATTCTTGTAAATCTGTGAACCATGTCACAAATGTTGCCACTCTGTCTCACCCTACATTCAGAGAATAAACCCTCCACATTTTGAATCAATTGTCTAGTAATTGCCTCAGACAATCCATCGTTCCGACTCTGAAGTTAACTTAGGACAATTGGTAAATCAAAATATTGCCGTGCCGTTACCATGTTCTCTGTACCACAGCAACATGCCCTAGCCTACATGATGTTGTGCTGTATACAGCCACGGGGAAAAACCATGCTGTGTGCAAGGAGCCTAACAGTCTTGACAAGACACCTGGAAACACCAGCATTTCAGCAGTTAAAAGGGATAATCACCTGAAAGTCAAGGTCATCCAAGAAAAGTCTGAGAAGAGTATCTGAGTGATGTGCCATATGCTCTGGATGTCTGCGAGCAATCACACCCAACACATGGTACTCCTTCTGTAAGACTTGAGACAAAAAAAAAAGACATCATGGTAAATTAGAACGGCTATTTAAGTAGAAGAAAAATCAATAGCATGGATTGTTAGTCAGTATGTGTTAAAATAAAAATTTCATTTTAAAAACTAATAATAACTATAGAAATCTGCTTTAACCAAAATTTAAATTCTATTTATATTTTATTTTTATTTAAAAATTATACCTTGAAGATATAATATAACTTGCCCTAACACTTAATTCACTTTCAAAATTTTGATTCTTAAATGATTCTTAAATGACGTTTGTTGACAATTCAGTTTTTTCTTCAAATCGGCCACTTTATCTGATCTCCCTTGCCATTTAACTGAATCCATCTTAGATGAGTGCTTCGAGTCGTAGTGCCGCTTTAAATTGTATTCCTTCAACACAGCTACCGTGTCATTACAAAGCAAACAAACTAGTTTCTCTTTAATATTTACAAAAAAATACAAGTCTGTTTACTTCTCATTGAACACCCTTCCCTCTTCCCTAATTTTTCGCTTGTGCTTGTAGCCATTGTTAAAAAACTGCATACAAAAAGTAATATACCAAACAAAGTACAAACACCACCACACCACAAAAGACTGACGCGTACTGAGAGAGGAAGGAGTGAGGGTAGCTGGAAGTCAGCCAGATGTTTGACCTTGAGTGTCAGTGTTGTCACGTGTTGCATAAGCATCGCAAGGATTCCCAGTTAGAGGATTTGGGTCTCAGTGTTGCCACATGCTGCATAAGCATTGCGAAAATTCCCAGATTAGAGTATTAGTCCTAAAAAAAAATCTTACAGAATTTTCAAATGGAAAAATTGTTGTATGTAAAATTGGTCCGTGGGCCGCATAAAATTACTCGGCGGACCACAAGTGGCCCGCGGGCCGCGGGTTGAAGTCCACTGGTATAGAGCAATATGCCAAATATAATGGGTATGTTTAAAAAAAAAATTAAAACTTTTTGTTTTCCCTTTGAATAACATGTATGATATGAATAAATTATTTTATTACATATTCTGAAAATTGAAAAATGACACCTGGACACGGGAATCGAACCCGGGACCTTCGACTTAGTACGCCACTGCTCTTACCACTGAGCTATCCAGGATTCGTCCCGTGCCCATGGTCATTCTTCACTCATAGTTTTAAGGCAGAGTCTGAGATAGACGTGGAAGTCGTCAGCTTATAAACATGTGATTATCTAAGATCACAGCCATCAGACAACGNGCCAACTACCGAGTCGCTGATGGCTGCGTTGTCTGATGGCTGTGATCTTAGATAATCACATGTTTATAAGCTGACGACTTCCACGTCTATCTCAGACTCTGCCTTAAACTATGAGTGAAGAATGACCATGGGCACGGGACGAATCCTGGATAGCTCAGTGGTAAGAGCAGTGGCGTACTAAGCCGAAGGTCCCGGGTTCGATTCCCGTGTCCAGGTGTCATTTTTCAATTTTCAGAATATGATATCTAAAAGGTGTAATCCTCACTAAAATGCATCAACAATAGTTTCGGCTATTGGTTTCATTATTTTATTACAGTCGAATTTCTGCTGCCTCTTTAAATGACCATATTTTCGACAATATAATGCTACATCGAAAATGTAAATACTAGAAGCATGAAAATCGACTCATGAACTTAGTGATCCAGTATTCTCCAGGTGATTGTTTCAATAGCCAACAACGCTACATCAGTCACTCAGATACCACTATAATCACAGGCAGCATGGGTCCTTGGGCTACTCGAATTGTGAATCTTAATACAGAATCTAATATGCAACACCATCTGTTTGGCTTCTCTTGCTGTAATCGTGTATCGGTGTTCTGATCCTAAACTGGTGGCACTTTGAGATTTTATTATATTGGCTGTGATCTTGTCTTTTTTTCAATTAAACTAACGTCTCTCTTCCTCCCATCAATAAAGCTCTCCTTAGTCTTTCTTTCCTTTCACAGCTTAAAATAATAGCAAATAGTGAGTGAAGTCATGCCACTAGTTGACAGAAGAAGTCGCCAAAACACATCTTGGAAAAGATATATCTGGCTTTGTGAATTTACTGCACTATTTATTGAATCAAATAATCTCCCTCACTATTTATAAAATACAGCAATATATATGCACGCTTCACGCAGAAATACTCTTTCGAGTATAAATGGGCTCACCCGTCTAATGTTTTGATTTTCTTCAGCTTGAGACATCACCAAGAAGCGGGACTGGGGTCTCAAAACTTCTTGGACTTTTTCGTAATATAGGGCTGGACGGCCTTACCCGTTTCCGCCTCTTATCAATATTACAGTCCTGTGAGAGGCCGAGCAAAGAGCAGTACGATGCTAGCAAACAGTAAGGTGTCAGCTGCGACAGTGGTTTTGGCCATGCCTTATAATGGGGACAACCTACTAATTAGTACAACTAGTTACAATTCAGGGATTTCTACTAACTACTAAATACTAATTAATTAATAGTGTTTTTGCAAAGCATCCAGAAAGAGGCAGCTTCTAATTTTATTGCTAGTTTATAAGCATAATGTTTAGAAATCTTTTTATTTGCTGTCATTTTCATTATAGATTTAAAATAAAGTAGCCTTGACTTTGAAAGTAAATTTTTTACAAGGATTGGTAGAAAAGAGCGTAATTAATGATGTTTATGCTGTCATCACCATAATCTTGCCACCAGTTTTCACCTTGTTTAGTGAATACAGAAATGAAGCAAATAATAAGATGCATCTTTAGGAGTATCTTGAGTGCAAAGTTGCGCCATTTCTCTACTTGCGCTGGAGCAGATTTTCTCCCGTTAGTGAATCCAGGTCCTGGTGTTTATTAGTAAATAGTTAATGGTCAAAAGTTCAGTCAAGTTTTGAAAATATGAAAGACACAAGCAAATAATATTACCTTTTGGTTTAGGTTTTTTTCTAATTAGTTGTTGTATTAGCTTGGTGATTATGCTGGGTATCTCTAGATCATGACCCCATGGACCATTTTCAAAAATTGTTTTTAAGACATCAAAAGAACTTTCCTTCAGATCAGCTGATGTCTGGTCCAATACAATACATGACATACAAACATTCTGGAACACACAAATAAAATAAATATTAAAGTATTTATGAAGATGTAAATTAAATTTTATTATTAAGGATACAGCTTCAATTAAAATAGAATATGGTTGAGAAATGACACATGGATATGAGAATGAAACACAGCTGAGCTCTCCAGGAATGTTCTCAGGTTTTAAGCCAGAGGTCTGTGATGAACATGTGAAGTCATCAACTCCAAGAACTATTATCTAAGTACAGACAACCACGGCTTAGGCTTGGCTTTAGGATGATGCTCATACTTTGAGTCGCAATGATAGCTCTAGGAGCCGATGAATTCACACACGCATCATACGTTATGACAAACTATGAGTGAAGAAGAATGAACTCTGAATGATCGCTGGATAGCTTAGAGAAAGAACATCACCATGCTTAGCCAAAGGTCACAGGTTTGATTCCCTTGACTGAGTTAAATTTTAAGATTATATTTAATCTAAATGAATGATGAATGTATATTGTATCTATTTCACTTTTGGGCTGAGAGTTTAAAACAATGAGAGTGTGTGAATGTACCTTTCTTTTTCCCTTTGGAGTAGAGGGTTTACCTTTATCAAATACTCTGATGCCATCTTATAGGTTACATCATAGTGGGGTCGAGTAGAGTATGAATACAATAGTATTATCACTATTTTCTTAACACAAAACTCCCACTTCTACATAAACTTTATAGAGATCAATTCTGTCCTCTCCCTTGCCCCCCCACCCCCACCCTCGTCATCATCTTAGTTTATAGCCCCATCGACACAATGAGGTCATTAGGGCCTTAAAACAACTTTAAAAGCATAGTAAAATACCCATAGGAGGAGTCAAAATAAATAATTCACATGCCAGAATAAGCAGA